>CM027571.2:5456860-5594258 GCA_015852605.2 Populus deltoides
CATAAAGTGTCAAGTTAAGTCCCGCGAACGAGTGACTATACTCTTTGTGTTTACTTGCCATCATTGAGTTTGGAAATCTGAGCATATCATAGTGATAAGTCAGTGAAAAGAGGATACATCAAGGCAAAATATATATATATAGATTGGTAAGTAATACCATTCCTAGATAAGACCTAACTCTTGAAAGATTGAAAGAAAATCATGTATTGGTCCATGTAAATTCATTGTACATAAACAAAAGATAAAAATAAAAATTCTATATATTGGAACACTTTTTAATTTTTTGTATGGATGTTGTTCTTTTTCATTCTAGGATGTGGTTTTACTAAAATATAAAACAGGCATATAAATCACTATATATATAAAAATTCAACTTGCAATACTTGTTGATATAAAATTAATAAATCGAAGATGCTATCAAACAAAAAATAGACTTGAAGATGGAGATTTGAGGCAAGAATCAACTATTTGGATTTAAAAGCAATTCTGTATGCTAGGGGATTGCACATTATTTTAAATTTATTCAATATTTAATTCTTAATAATTTAAATAAAAATAAATAACAAACCAAAATTTATAGGAGAAATTTTTTGACAGGACAGTATTGAAAAACCTTTAGTTCTAAATGGAAGAGTTCTTCTGCTTAAAGGGAAAACCTTTGTTAGAATTTTCTTTACAGAGACAAATACAGAACAATTTCACCTTAATTTTAAAACCAAAAAACATATACTTAGAAAGACAATTATTTAAAGAAAACAATTTCTTTTATTCACGCTATAATAAATATAATCAACCCTTTGATTATATGTTTTCGTTTCCTGTGGTAACATTTATATTTCTGGCATTCAGGGCATTACAACTTTGACATTGTCAGCTTGCTTCGACACTAATTTATACAGGCTTACCTATTCAACCACTATGGCAATTGCTTCCAAAAGAATTATGACGTGCCAAAACAGAAAAACTTCAATCAATGGCTATTAATTCGTATTCATAGATATGGACCCTATTTTACTAATTATGTGCTTGCAAATTAAATTAAAGAGTACCCAGATATCGCATCCTGTACTTGACCAGCCAATTAGACCAATGTTCATCGCTTGCTAAACCCCTAAGATGGACTCATATGTCGCCGTAGTCACACATTATGATCATGCCAGGCCAGTTTTCGGTTGCATCTAGAAATGATCGAATCTGATTAAGATCACATCAATTCTTGTGTTTCCGCTAATTAACTTCTTAATGAAAGATATTGGGGAAAGAAGTCTAATTGCGAATAGGCTGGAGAGCTGTCTCTTTAACTTAGTATTCAAACTATTATCAAGTTACCCAATAATTAATCAATGGGGTTTTGTTTGATTTAACGTAGTACCATGGCTCAAAATGTGTGTGTCTGTGTCTAAAGAAAAAAGAGAGAGAGAGAAATAAAGGGACGACAAAAAGACAAAGAATATAGGTGAGAAGAAGTTTTGGGCTAAGAGCATGTAATAACAAGAAACGGTCATTGGTTCACAGTATACTAGGGCTAAAAATGTCGTGTAAAACCAAAAAAAGTGACTTGCCATCCTAACCTCCTAAACCAACACCCGCTTTCTTATTCTGTTGGTGCTCGTTTCTTATGCAACTATATATCTTCTTGTGGACTCTTTCTGTTGTATTGATGATAAAGAATTCATAGCTAGATAGGTGTTCATCATTAAAAGTACTGTTGGCCATCGATCCATGGAGGAATATTCTTTGGCTGGTAATTCAAGTGATGATGCAAAGAGTACTGCTTGCCCTAGAGGTCACTGGAGACCTGCTGAGGATGACAAACTCAGGCAACTGGTTGAACAATATGGTGCACAAAACTGGAATGATATTGCAGGAGAAGCTCCAAGGAAGATGAGGTTAGGTATATATAACTTTTAAATTATTTTTTATGTGAATCAGGTGAATATCATTAAGATCAAACACGTTAGATAATCGGAAATTTATGCTTAATTTAGAGATAGCGCATATATCCACAGATTACCGTGGGAAAAATATTGCAAGGAGGGATTAGTCTTACAGTATACGCATATCTTAAATTTTAATTTGTTACATGAAACGGGTTTTCAAGAATTAAGATTAATTGCAGATGGATCTTAGCTTAATTAAGCATTAATTAACAGATATATCGATGTTATTATGTCTCTCTAAATGTGTTTAGGACTTCTGGATCATGCTAGATGTAATCTTACCAGATATTTTTATTTTTATTTTCTTATTGAAGTAATTAATTTTACCAGCTTATGATTGGATCTATCAATGTCTCATATATATATGTTTGTGTGTGTGTGTGTGTGTGTGTGTGTGTGTGTGTGTGTATGCCAGCTTGAGTAACTTCCAAAATTCCTATCGTGCGATAAGGGAGATAAAATTGTACCAAGTATATTAGTGGCGTCACCCTCTCTCCTAAATATTACAAGGACACACATGCACACACTTTGATCACTTGGTTCCTGATTTTCTCTCCTTTATGCAGGGAAGAGTTGCAGATTGAGGTGGTTTAATCAACTTGATCCTAGAATCAACAGGGAGACCCTTCAGTGAAGAGGAAGAAGAGAGACTACTAGCAGCTCATCAAGTTCATGGAAACAAGTGGGCATTAATAGCCGAGTATTTCCAGGTCGAACGGATAATGCTGTGAAAAATCATTGTTATGTAATAATGGCGAGAAAGCAAAGGGAACAATCCAAGCTATGTGGAAAGCGTAGTTATCAAGATAGTCTAAGTGACTCCAATCCCCTCCAGTAGTTCGATGCAAGGAAATCTAGGACTCAAGAGCTGTTCAGTTCGAGAATTGGATTTGAGGACTCTAGAGAGTGCGAATTTCGAAACCCCAGTAAAGATAGGACATTCTCAATATCTCCTTCTAGTTCTTCCCCCTTCTTGGAATCCCCCCATCAACTTTAGCAGCTTCAAACAATTCTTTTTGGTGGATTTATCGAGAAGGAAAGGAAGAGATAATTACTTCAACTCAAGTTTAGTATGCACCACCGAGAGCTCCAAAGTCTCCGATCAATCTATTTATAGATACCATATTGAATTCTTCAGTGCGTAGCAGCAACTGGAGTTCCAGTAAATTCGGGCTTCCAAACTATAGAAGGGTTGTTCCAAGTCCATTAGGATATCATTTAAACTTGGAGATGATTATGGAAACCATGGAATGATCAAAGAAAGAGTTGTATTGTCATAATTCATCCACATTAAAGAATATAAGAGCGACGAGCAACCATCAAGAGCAGGAGATCATGAATCTATCAGACACAAGGATGTTCCTTTATAGATTTTCTTGGTGTGGGTATATCTTCTTGATCACCCACAAAACTCCAATTATATTTTATCACATGCATGATGGTGTAGGGCTTATACTTTCTTTCGATCCTGTGAAATGTTGATGGCATGAAAATTAAGTAACAACAGTATCGTAGCTTCATGTAATTTATACTTCGTAACAATTCTATATATATTGCAAGATTAATCCAAGCGTAATAACGTATGATGTAGACGACCTTCATGTGACATTCTTGATCTTCTCTAGGTCAGAGATGCCAAGATCATACATATAGTACGTTTTTTTTTTTATGTATCCTTGAGCGTTGATTTTGTTTACTGGTCATATTTTATCGATGCATCCATTTGTAAAAATAAATAAATAAAACTATTTCTGAAGGTTTATCTGTCACACTCCCAAGCTAGCTATGGCTCACTGTTTTTTTTCGATCCCTCTATATTTTTGGTTATGATCATGAATCAAGTGGAATTCGAAAAACCTTCCTCTCAGAGAACTCTCATCCATCATCTTAAATTAATATTTCTAAATCTGAGCTCTTACTCCACATATATATACATACATCTTAATTTGTACATATATAAACTAAGTTAATTATATATGACAGGAATCCAAATAAACGATATTATCCAACCAAAGACTTGCAATGATTTCCTCTCCTTAGATTCTTAACAACCTCAACAAAGACATCATTGCCGATCCTTTTTTTGGTCATAATTTGAGAATTCTAACAAAAATATTGAGAAGTGCCAGGTTGGTATGAGTAGTTTAATTCCATTTTCGTCATATGTTCTGTACTATTGCAGCTAGCTAGATTAATGGTAGCTATATTAATTTCTCGTATGTGAAGAATTTCCGAAGGTGTTATGAATCCCATGCATGGATAGTTGAATATACAATTACAAGTTCTTTTTGTAAAAAGAAAAAAAAAAAAGTGATCTGTAAGACTTTAAAGAATATAATTACAGTTGTTTTTCAAAATATTTTTCATTTAAAAATATATTAAAAAAATAATTTGTAACAAAATATTTTTCATTTAAAAATATATTAAAAAAATAATTTGTAACACTTGAAACTTTTTTCATGCCTGATACATAACAACATTCCTCTTTTAAGATACCTTAGATAGGAAAGATCAAAACTTCAACATGACTTCAATAAAAAATATTAGTAATGAGCTAAAAGATTATATTTCACTATTTATTAATTGTTTTGTTTAATATGTTTTTATTTATTAATTTATAGTTTTTCTAACTAATGAAATTTTAAAATAACTATATATTTTGTTTTTAATTTTGATTCAATGAAATTATTATATTTCTTGATAAAAAAAATACATTGACATAATTATTATTTTAGTTGGCAATTCGTATTAATTCAGAGCACTTTTAATTTGGGATAAACTAGTTTGACTACAGGAAGACTAAAATTTCTTTAAACACAAAAAAAAATATTTAAGTCTTAAAAAACTTGTTGGCACTGTTATTAAATTAAAAATACAATTGTTTGAATTTTTTCAATCAAGATAATTTTTTTAATTATTGCATCTCTTATTTATCTTAGTGAACTCAATATTTTTAACTGGAATTATTATTTTTGTTAAAAAAAATATTTTATAATTGTTAAAGCAATTTTTAAAAAGAATTAAAATAGCATGTTCATATTTTATGTGTAATTAAAAGCTAAAAACATCATAAATATTATAAAATCATGTTAAAATCTATTTAAAAATTTTAAGAATAAAAAAAGATTTGAATTGAATTTCATGAGCAATTTATTATTAGTATTATTATTTTTATATGAGATAATGTAATAATTGAAAAAAAAATTATTAAAATTCAAATAAAAATTTATAATAGTATTTAAAAACCATGTCAAAATTGAAGAGTAAGTGAATATAGTAAGTCTATTTTGAAATACTAAGAAAGCCAAAGAAAAAATAAAAAATTAGTAAGTTCATACTTTTATGTGTGATTGAAAGCTAAAAACATGATAAAATCATGTTAAAAATATATTTAAAAAAATGAATTAGTTTTTCATGAACAATTTATTATTAGTATTATTATTATTATTATTATTATATCAGTTCAAATAAGATATTATAATAAGATGAGATCAAATAAAAATATAATCCAATAGAATACTCCTCCTGGATTTGATGAAAATTATCATCCCTGGATGAGAGCCTTGATTGTAATTTTGACTCTTGCTTTGATTTAGGAAGTGGCCTAAAACCATAATCTGGAGATAATAAAGATCTTTTGCGCCGATTAGACAAACATCGCGATATGACATTAATTTAGGCAAATGTATTAAGAAGAAAAAGGCATATAAGTACCCTACGAGGATTCAGACCCAAGATTTATAACAATTCAGGAAAAATGCAGCCCATTTATCTTTTTTTTTTCTAGTCAAGAGCTTTTTTTTCATGTTTGGTCCTCAGAATATTTTTAATTTTTGATCCTTGTTTATTGAGGTTAATTTTATATATTTTGCAAAACTTTATTTTATTTACGTTTCAATCCAAAAATTTAATTAAAAGATAAAAAAAGAGATAAAGAGTTTTTGAAAAACGAGAGAGAAGAAAGAAAGTGAATGATTATTTATATTTTGACAATAAAAAAGTTATTTATAATGTCAATGTACTCTATTTAATGAGAGGAGTTCTATTAAAATATTTTTTTACCCTTCTATTGCAGAAAAAAATAAATTGAGAACCGCAATTATTTTTTGAATCAGGAAGAATTATTACTTTTAAATCGATTAAATGTTGTTTAGAGATTAAATATAAGTTTATTTAGGTTCATAAGATATTTTTAGGTGTTTCCAAGTAAAAAAGAGGGTTAGGGACCGCTTTTGATTCCAAGGATTTAAAACTTTATTTTCTAGTAGTTTCTAGGCACTAGAGGTACGTGCTTAGAGATCATCAATGCAATGATACATCGTCTATTATAATAGACAAAGTATTTTTTTAAATAATAAAAATTATCTTATTTATGAAAAAAAATAAAGTCAAGTGCATGAGCTTGACTTTGCAAACCCGTATTTAGGTTGTTACTTCATTAAAAGCCATCCAATTTCTACTTAATTCTCGAATAAGCCAATAATATTTTTTTAATATTAGCATGTGCTAGTCTTACATGGCCCTTCATGATTTTTTTAAAAAATTTAATTCAATATCTTTTTTGCACGTGAGTTTTTCATTATTATATAATTAAAAACAATTATTAAACCCATTCGGGTTTATAACCCAGGTTCTGAAATAATCCTAATTAACTTGAATTGATAAAAATGTTATTGTTTTAATATTTTTTATAAAATTAAAATAAGTTGTTTTTATATGGTTGACAAGGTGGTGTTCAAAACTAGAAAATCAATTGAGTTATATCGAGTTAACTTTAATAAAATTTAATTTGAAACTTAAATAAAATAATGAGCTGAGTTAAGGAATATCAAAGTTAATCCATCAAAAAAAGATTGGATTTAATAATACTAACAAAAAAAACATTCCCCTGCGTAAACATGCAAACAATGTATATCCTGATTATGTTCTTATATCCACTTCTTATTCAATGCAATTCAAATTATTTGTCTTTTTTATATAGAAAAATATTTTCATATAATTAAAATAAGAAATCAATTGAATGGCTCACTTCATTACAAAATTATATTTTTTCAACGCACATTTATCTCTTAATTTTTTAACTTGCTATTTAATAAGTATTAATAATTTTTTTAATATTTATTTACATATATAACCTTTGTTATTTTATTAAACATACTCAACAAATTTATATTTTATAATTAATTTTTTTTATCTGGTGTTAAAAATGCGTCTGCGCCTTCCTTTTATGGTGTAAAAAAACCTTTTGCATCAATAGGTCTTATCCAAAACGACAACAACAAGAAGCAGAAAAATCATCCACCCAACCACACACGTGCCTTACTGGCGCGTATACTCCAACACACTCTTATTTATCCCTCTGTAGCCTTTGCATCTAAACACACAAAATCATTTGTTCATCGTCTCTCTCTAAATTTAAAATGTCGGTGACGCCAATGGCTACTAAAAACTGCACTCCCGAACCATTCGGCATGACGGTCAAACTCAAAGTCAAAGGCAAACTTAAAGTACTCTTTTTTATCCAACGGTGAGAATGCAGAGGAAGACGACGACGAGGAGGAGGAGGATACACCGTCTGATTGAAGACGAAGACGATACCGGATTTGCTGGTTTTATTTCGGGTTATGCTCTCTCTGCTTCTCTACTCATCAAACCCGAATTTGGCCTCCTGACGTAGGTGGGCCACCACTCCTCTCCACTCATTTGACGAGTCCTTGCATTTGCTTAAGATTTTTAATATTGCTTGGATTGGTTTTGCAGGCCACCGGAAATGGCTGCCACGGCTAGGACGGTTTGTCCGGCTCCGCTCATACCCATCATTGCTGATGCTGGTAAAGTTTTCTTTTTTAAGAAAAACTTTTTTTTTTCAATTTGGGTGTAATTATTTTTTTTTAAGATGTAATTTTGTTGTATAGTGACTATTATTTCTGATTATAGATAATTAGCATGTTTTAACGTTGTAAAAAAAATATGGGCTTGTTGTAGCTTGATGCCAACGTGAATATATTGTCATCGAAAACAATTTAAGAAGCTATTTCGCTGATTATCAAAAAGAAAGAAGTTCTTTTATTATCAACGACCTTAACTTGTAAATTGTAATTGTAAATGGCGTGCTGGAAAATACTATAGCTTTCTGTTGGGGTGTAGAAATCAGAGGAACCAGACTTGCTTTCAAGTACATTTGCATCTATGTCATCTTGCATTACTTGAAAGCATAAACTGGTTATTTAAATCTCTTCATGTCGACTTGAATGTCTTATATTAATAATACACATTACTTTTTATATGAACCTCGGGATTTCTCCTATGTTTCTGCTTGCTTCAGATACTAGTGGTGGCAATGCTCTCAATGTTCAGAGGACTGTCAAAGGCTTGATTGCAGCTGGTGCTGCTGGATGCTTTCTGGAGGTGCTACTTCTTTAGATTTCTTCTGCAAATGATGATGGCAACACGGAGTTGTTCATTCCTTTCATGGCTATACACCAACTGATTGAAATTGATTTTTCTTCCAGGATCAAGCATGGCCGAAGAAGTGTGGTTAGAATCACCACCCTTTCGTTGATGTTTGTTTTGACTGTATTTTTCTGAAAAACTGGAAAAATTTCCACAAGTAAACGCAAGCTTGTGTTTTCAGTAAGCTGCCTCCAATTCTGATTATCTTTTCTTCATGTGTTCAATTGCAGGGCATGTGCGTGCCAAACAGGTATTCATTTTGATTTCCTAGTCTTGTAGTATAAGAGATTCTGCTGATTTTTCCTTAGACACCAGCTTTTTGATTGGAATAGCGCATGCAAGGAAGCTAGATGTCTCATTTCTGTGGATCCCTTTGTTAAATTGATGTAATTGTTCCTTCTGGTAAAACATTTTAAGGATTTACTGTCTTTACATTCTCCTTTTCCTTGCTTCCTCATTTTCTTCTTCTTTTTTTAGGTTATACCTGTAGAAGAGCATGCTGCCAAAATAGCATCTGCCAGAGATGCTGCTGGGGATTCTGATTTCCTCCTTGTGGCTAGGACTGATGCGCGTGCAACATCAGCAACAACTGGTCTCTCAGATGCCATTTCAAGGTCTAATCTATACATGGAGGTATGCATCTTGTGTTATTTTACATTCTTCTTCTGTTGATAGGATGTTCGACTTTTTATGACCATTAAAGTGGCATTCAGTTGGTTTGATGCTAGTAAGTTGCTTTCGATTGGAAGCAGTAAAGGTCTTCATTCACGAGTCACACTGACCAGAGTTTTGAAATTTCTTTACTACTGGCCTACGCCAGTGTTGGCTGAACTATTCTTAATAAACTTATTGAAAGTTCTACACCCATGGAAGAGGAACATGAGAAAATATGTGTTATTCCCATACTTAGAGAAGCATTTTATTCTAAAATTTCTCTCTTGTATCCCGCACTGTGATTTGACCACTGTTATTATGTCCTCAAGGTTGAGGCCTTTAATTTGTTTGCAACCAACAGCAAGTGATGATTCCATCTAAAGCCATTTACATTGAACTATATAATTTCTTAGTTTTTTTATTGCAATGCTTCCTGTTCCAATATTCTGTGGACCTATTCCTAGAAAAACTCAGTATCCTCCAAATAACGGATCCTTTAGCTTAAGAGAACATAGTTTGGATAATTTAGTTCTATATTTCCTTTCTATTTGATAAGTAAATGTGTTTGTGTGAGCTCCATAGTGGATGTCTGCATTGAAGCAGAACAACTATTCTTTATTTTTATTCTTTTTGCTCCATTTACTTTCAAGTATCAAAATCTAGGGTCTGTTTGTCAAAAAGAATGGATTGGGGGAGGGGTGAATATGATAAAATGAAAGGGTAGATGGGGAAAAGGATGGATGTGAACCCATCTATGTAGTTGTTTGGCTAACATGGGAGGGAGGGTTAAAGTTATTCCGCCCAAATTATGAGGATTGGAAATTACAAATGAGGAAGAATAGGAGAGGTCCTTCCACTTCTTCTTTAGGTCCTTATCCTTCTTCCTAAAATAAGGAAACACCCGAGCCTTCACAATTCATCCCTCCCTTTCATCCATCACTTCCTCAATCCCCCCTAACAAACACAACCTAAGACGTTTCAACCAGCCATGTACTTCATTTTATCTGGTATTACCTCTGCAGCTGATGGATGTTTTGTACACTCAATCCTCATCTAATTTCGTAATAATTTAGTTATGTTTTTGTTGAGTTTACTTGTACTTTTTTTTTTGGTTTTTACTCTAAAACTTAATTTCTAATCAATTGAAGAATAAAATTAAAAAAAAACTTGAGTTAACCGTGTTAATTTGCAACACGAGTCATGAGATTAAAATAACCATATAAAAAACAAATCATAACAAATCAAATCTCAATCTCCCAAATGTTGAAGAATAAAATAAAATTTAAATTTTAAAGAAAAAGGACAAAACAAAAAAAAATATTGTAATGAATAATGAGATGATATACAGTAAAACAACTATGTTTTTTAGTTTTAGTTAATTAACATTTGCTGAAATTATGGTTGTGGTTGTGTAATATATCAAGCAATGTTTCTAACAATAGCGATAAGTATCATAGATTTAATATTTATTATATTTATATATTATTCATTGCTGAAGTTAGATATTTATATTTTATTTATCAGTTTTAATTATCAATTATCCAAGTATAATTTATTATTTAATAAAAAGTAAAAGAGTAATGTGTGTGTTGATGATACACTCACTATATCATTGCCTGCACTACAACACTTCGGGTAAAATCAAATTTTTTTTGGATGTAAAAAAATATTCGTCAATGTATTTTTTTTAACAAAAAATACTTAAATTATATGAGAATTGATACAATATGACCAGCTTAATTTGACATATCCAAAAACAACTCGAATGATGACTAAAATAAATCAAGACAATATTTAAAAAAGAAATATTAATACGATAACATATTAAATAGACTTATATCAACTTGAGATAATCTGTCAAATTCACTATCTAGATCATGAGACCTTAATAACTATATAGAAAGCAAATCATTTTTTTTGTTAAACTCAATTCTCAATCAATTCAATATTGAAAGATGAAACGAAAACAAAATTCAACTAAAAAAAATAAGTTGAATTAACACAAATTAATCTGTCGAACCTGGATCATGAGAATGAAATAATTTCATAGAAAGCAAATCAAAACAAATTATAAACCTCAATTCCCAAACAACCTAATGTTGAATGATAAAATTAAAAAATGACACAAAAACCAAGCGAGTCAACTGATCAAATTCGTGACCCAAGTCAAAAGACTGGGATGACCTCATAGAACACAAACCGAAACAAATTATGAAACTTGATTCTCAATCAACCTAATATCGAGGATGAAATTGAAAAATCAACAAAAAATGACAAAAAAAACCTCAAGTCAATCGGTTTAACCTGTGACCGAGGTTATAAGATCGAGATAACCTCATAGAAAGCAAGTAAAAAAAATATAAAGCTCAATTACTAATCAACTCAATATTTAAGGATTAGATTGAAAAAAAAATGATAAAAAATCAACATGATTTAATTTTGATTAACCTACCAAACTTTGGTCAAGAGACTGAAATAACTTTATAGAAAAAAATAAAAAAAATTATAAAGTTTAATTTTCAATCAACTCAATATTAAAGGATGAAATTGAGAAAATAAAAGTATTCAATTAAAAGGACAGAAAAAAAAACTTGAGTTAACGCAGCTAACCTGCAAAACTCGCAAATCGGATCATGAGGCCGTAATAACCCTATTGAAAGCAAATAAAAAATAATTATGAAGTTTAATTTTCAACTCAATGTTGAAGGGTGAAGTTGAGAAAAAATAATAAAAAAAAAAATAGTATGAATCAATATGGTTAACTTCCAAAACTCATGTCTCGGGTCATCAGACTGGGATAACTTCATAAAAAATAAATCAAAACAAATTATGAAATTCAATACCTAGTAAATCTAATATTGAAAAAAAAATAAAAAAAAAAAAGTTTGAAATTAAAAAAAAAAAAAAGTTGGCATTAAACTGTTCATAATGCCAAAACCTTTTGTGTGATCATTGTAAAAAAAGAAAAAATACATTCCCTACGTCCTTCACGGCAAAGCAACCTTACATTTAAGTGGATGGAGGTACACAGGTCCGTTCACTGTTCACGGGTGGCCGACTGATCATACCCGTGAAATTGTTTTTGTCACCTTTTTATTTAGGGCAACCACTACGCTACCATTTCACTGGCCAAAACTTTTTTACTTGTAGCTGCTCATGCTATGTAATCAAGTGTCCTTGTACAGTCCAAACGACACCCAGTTTCGGCTCTGTTTCTTTTAGCTTTCTAAAAGCGTTTTTAAAAAAGAAATTTAATTTTTTTTATTTTAAATTAATATTTTTTAATATTTTAAATCATTTTAAGATGCGAATATCAAAAATAATTTTTAAAAAATAAAAAAATATATTATTTTAATATATTTTTAAGTAAAAAATATTTTAAAAAATAACCGTAATTATATTCTCGACACCCGCATGTTTTTTTAATGGCAGGTTATCATATCCTCAACACTGAAAGCCTAAGTTAGTGCCAATAATGGAGTTGTTGGCGTCACCTTTAATCAACGCAGATCTTTTGTAGTCACCGTTCTGTCTTCATGTTTTGCCATTTTTCAAAAACATATAGGACCCCTCAAATTCTTTATTTCAGTAAATCTCGTATAAAAGGCTATGTTTTTTCTTGCTTTGTATCCTCACATCAATCTTCTCACTCAAAACTTCAGCTTTCTTTTTTACAAGCAATAGTTAAACATGGTTCAGGGAAGGGGCAGTGCAGATCTAGTGATGGTTAATGTGGCTGCACTCCTGTGCTTAATGGTTCTCACTGGGCTCGTTCACGCAGCAACTTACACGGTCGGCGGCTCTGGTGGTTGGACCCTTAATATGGATAGTTGGCCGAAAGGCAAGCGCTTTAAAGCTGGTGACACCCTAGGTAAGTTCCGTCACATTCTTTTTCTACTAGTTAAAGTCATGCAGGAAATGGTCATAAAGAAAACTGGAAAATGCCACGTAGTAGTTGTTAATAATGTTAATAGAACTAGTAAATTAAGGGAATCAAGAAACAAAGCCTGTGCATTTGCCATGTATCATGTTCAAGAGGCGATCAAGCTAAATAACAAGGCTGTTTTATGTACATTCTCTGGTGAGATTTTGCAGTATTCACTTATGATCCAACAATCCACAATGTGGTGGCCGTGAACAGAGGAGGGTACAGCAGTTGCATCACTCCAGCGGGTGCAAAAGTTTATAAATCAGGAAAAGATCAGATAAAATTATCGAAGGGACAAAACTTCTTCATTTGCAATGTTGCAGGACACTGTGAATCTGGGATGAAGATTGCTATTAATGCTGCTTGAGCCTTCGGCTTAAGGTTATCTTTGTTGTAATATATCCCTGTATTAGTAGATTGTGCTACATGTGTTCATGTGAGGCTAGCGTTTTCTAGAGTGATGATGGGACTGGAAATAAAACCTGGATGTTTGTTGTCCTGGAAAAATCTCGAGTGCCGTCAAACCTTGTTTAAGGTGGAGTCGCCATCGCCAGTGTTAAAGATTTAATCAGAAATGTGGGCTACTAGATATTATGGCCTTATGGGCCTGCCTTGTTCCTTCGTTTTTTTTTTTTAAATACTGATTTGACATTTGAGATTATATATATATATATATATATATATATATATATATAAAAAAGGAGATTAGTGTTTTATTGTGAATTGCACAGTTTACAGTAAAATACTAATTTTTTATCCCAGATTTTTTTTTGAGTTGTTTCTTTTGGCTTTTTTTAAGCCTTTTGAAAAATTATTTTTTAATTTTTTTTTGTTTCTTTAGCAATTTTTTTTCTTTAATTTAGTTTATTAATGTTTTATTAATGTTAAATTTTTTTATTTAGTTATCAGACTTTCATGACATAGTTTCCGGATTTAACGGGTTAACTTGATTTGACACGTTAACCTAAAATATATATTTTTTGCTTTTTATTCTTTTTAATTAATTTTTTTAGTTTAGTTTAGTTGTTAATGTTAAATTTCTTTCTATTTAGTTATTAGATTTTCATAACATATATCCCGAGTTTCACGGGTTAACCTGGTTTCACAGGAGAACCCAGTTAATTATGGGTTGACCCATCAATTTTTTTTATTTTCATAAATTTTTTTGTTTAATTTAGTTTGTTAATGTTAATTTTTTTTTATTTAGTTATTAGACTTTCATGACACAAATCCTGGGTTTAACTGGTTAACATGATTTGACGAGTTAACCCGGATTTGTTTTTTGATTTTTTCTTTTTAATTAATTTTTTCATTTAGTTCAGTTTGTTAATGGTCACTTTTTTTTATTTAGTTGTCAGACATTCATGACACGGATCCGGGGTTTAACGGGTTAACTTGGTTTGACGAGTTAACCTGAATTTTTTTTTGCTTTTTTTTTCTTTTAAATTAATTTTTTTTGTTTAATTTAAATTGTTGATGTTAAATTTTTTTCTATTTAATTCTTTTCTTTTTTTTAATTTAATGGTAATTTTAACACTGCAATGCAATGGATGTTTAGTCATTGATTGAAATATAAAAGTAATTTTATAAATAATTATACAATTTTTGTTAATTTGTTTTATTCCTGAATAGAGGATATAAATTGTCACAACTGGTAATTTTTCAAAACTAGATAGGTAAATATAATTTTAATAAAACTATAGGAGGTTAGAGATAATTTTCCCCAAAAACAAAGATAATGATATTTGAATCTTTCATTGCTTGGTCAATAAAAACAAAATATCATATCAAAAATTATTTCCATGCAAAAATTTAAATTATTATAAAAATTCATGAATGGTTTTTTATAATCTAAACATTGACTGAATTATAGCTATTATAAAACATTATAAGGAGCTATGGATAAACAAAACATGAAAGCATCCTAAAATTTTGAGTTATTTGAATTATTTTAGATCTAGAGTAACCCGATATTCCAACATTTAATTTTTCCGCAGACATCGATTATTTAACCTTTAAACACATTATAAAGATTTTTTTAAAAAAAAAAAAGGCTAAGAAAGAGAACATTGTTCCCGTCTGGTAAATTATATCTGGGCTAACAATGTTTTCTTCATCTCTTTTAATTTTGTTTTTTATTAATATAGTAATTTTTCCATTGTACGTCTTTTCTACTACATAATTAATATTGGCATTGAAGCACTGACTTGGTATTATTAATCGGAAGAAGAATTAGTAGCAGCAGGTTAGTCTCTTACCGCTGAAAAGTCAAGCATTGACTTGATATTATTAATGAGAAGAAGAATTAGTAGCAACAGGTTAGTTTCTTACCGCTGAAAAGTCACGCGAGCGCCTATACACACACACACACACACACACACACACACACACACACACACATATATATACATTTGTTTCTCCAAAACACAATCTTCACACTTCTCCCTCATCATTTCCTCCCTCCATTTCTTCACCCGCGCCAAAATTCAATGAAGACAATAGTCATGGAGAGAGAACAAGAAGAGATGCAATTTCTTGGGGTCTTTGGCATATACAAAGAAGCCTGCAAGATTATCTTCTCGTGGAGAAAGATCTTCAGTCAGATAACTCTTGCCTTGATTCTTCCCCTATCGCTCATCTCCCTAGCTCAAATCGAGGTATCCAATGTCCTCTCTGGAAAGATTATCAATAACCAAGTAGAGTTACTTGGAACAGAAGCTGGCACGAAGAGATACAATAAACTATCCGATCATATCTCCTCAGAATTAGCCTATTTTTGGCTCTTCGAAGTTGCATATCTCATCCTTACTCTTATTTTCTCTCTTCTTTCAACCGCCGCTGTTGTTTACACCATAGCTAGTATCTATACTGACCGAGAAGTGAGTTTCAAGAAGGTTATGAGTGTTGTCCCCAAGGTTTGGAAGAGGCTGATGGTCACCTTTCTGTCTATCTTTGTAGCTTTTTTCGCATACAGTGTAGTTGCTATCCTGGTTTCTTCGTTAGTGTTGATCATTGCAAGTTTTGTTTTTATCGGATTTCCCTATCCCAAAGTCTTTTATTCGTTTGGGATCGGTCTGTTGGTTCTGTACTTCATGGGGGTTGTGTATATGACCATAGTTTGGCAATTGGCTAGCGCCGTGTCTGTGTTGGAGGAGGCTTGTGGGTTTAAAGCCATGAGCAAGAGCAGGGCCCTAATCAAAGGTAAGATGTGGACTGCTAGAATTATATTTTTCATGCTGTATTTATCTTCTGGAGTAATATGCATGGCATTCCAGAATCTAGTTGTTCATGGGGTGTCGATGAACACGGCGACAAGAGTATTATTTGGGGTAATTTGCTTACCGTTGTTTCTTGGTTTGTTTTTGTTTGGACTTGTTATCCAAACAGTGATCTATTTTGTTTGCAAATCGAACCACCATGAAAAAATTGAAAAGTCAGCTCTGTCGGATCACCTTGATGTTTATCATGAAGAGAATGTGCCATTGAATTCCAAGGATGTCCAGTTTGAGCAATCTTATGTTTGAATTTGTACGAGGTAGAGTAATAATACTTTGATGTTGTATCAAAATATGACATGGTTTTCATAAATCAGTGTCATCTGTAATTCTAATTTGTTGAATCAGTGTCATCTGTAATTCTAAAAAATTACTACTTTTCTTCTCTCAATCATTATCTTTATCGATTACATGCCGTAAGAAAATTGAAAAGTCCTCGGCAGCTTTATGTGGTGTCCAAAAGGCCTCGTAGAGCGGAGAAAATTGAAATTACAAGTGGGCTTGTGCTCTGAAACTTCCAAGTAATAAATCCCACTGTTTCAGCAAAATCTCATCATATAGCTTCTGGATCACCATCTCGTTATTCCATGTTGTAAATATATTGTATCTGTGCATAATGATATTTAGTTTATCAAAATATGAATATATAAATTATTAAAAAAAGCTTAGAATATTTATAATTTTAAATTTATACACATGCAAAAATAAAATTCAAGAGAAACATGCATGTTTTTAACACAAATATAATAAAAAACAAATATTGACATGTATGTTAAACATATATTCAAACTTGTAATTGATATAAAAACAAAATTTTACTATGCATATTAATAATAAAATCAATCATGTTTAAATTAAAATAAAAAAGAGTACTTACTTGTTGAAACACTTTAAAATAATAAATATTTTATTGTTATCAATGATGAAATCATTTATTCTTAAGGTTTTATTGTTCATTACTTGTAAAGCTAAAATGTTTGCAACATACCTCTCAATTCAATAACATCACTTTGATTTGGATACGCTTTCAAACTAAGGTTTTTGAAACAGAGTAAAATGATTGAATTATCTCTTAATAAAGTGAATCTAAACTTTTGATATTTAAAAAGAAAATTAAAACATAAAAAAGAGAATAAAAACACCAAGAATGAGTTGAGGAAGAGTTCATAAAAATCTAAAAAACAAATATTGTATTAAGCTCTTCCTTCACCTTTTTTTTTATAGTGAATTTTGAAAGTTAAAAGGTTAAAGAATTAATTCACATAATTCAACCTTTAATTAGCCACCATGACTCAAGAATTAAATTTGAACATAATGATTATAAATCTAATTTTTTTTAGTGAAAAAACTATTCATGTTTATATAAAATGCTTTTGAAAAATACTGTTAACATTCATTTGTTGGAGAAGACAAGCAATGGGCTGAAAAAAATAGTTATTCATGAACTAGACCCATGTCTAAATTTCAGTTATTTTTTATGGCTTAAAATATTATTTTAGAATAAAATCAAGCCCAAGTGGGTTTAAACTCAAAACTTACTTTGACTAAGATCTCTTATCTCTTAAAAATTTTGAGTGACTTTTAAACTAATTTTAACTTTTTCACCTATTTAATTTATAAACATTAGAAAATTTTTGGTTTTTTCAATGCTAGATATAATTATGTAAAAAGTTTTGGGTCTTACCAAAACATGCCAACCAATAATTATTTAAAATCAATTTCTCATTTATCCATAATTCATTTAAATCATGTTTGTTGTTACTTATTTTTGAACCCCGCGTGCTGGAGACGGCGTATACCTTTTTTGAACTGAGTGTAGGAGTTTAACTCATGTTTGATGGAAGATTGACAAAAGCAGAGAAATAAATATTTTTTCGAAACCTTTTTTGAGTTGTTTTCTGCTCTTTTTATCCTTCTTCTTTGCTGCCAAAATCGTTAGGTTTTCTTAGATTAATCAGAAGTCTTCATACTGCTAAATTCGTTCCTTCTTTATCTGGTCTTTAAGGTTGGATAAATCCCTCAGAATTTGCACTAAAAAAACTGGTTCTGCTGCTGTCGTAATTTTTTTGTTCCAACTTAGGCTCTGATTCTGACTTGATTTCGTACAATATCTGACCATCCTAACTATATTCTGTCACTCATGACATGTTGAAAAATTGACCTACACCTTTATTAGGTCCTAGGGATCACTGTTCTTAGGGTAGACTCTCAGCAGATTTTGTCACGACCCGAATCCCGGATCCATGACCGGCACATAGGCAAGGTTCCCCTCCAAGGTTCCATACCTATGCGAACCCAAACTTATACACAAACTTATCCTAACTCAATCAGAGTTCAACGCAGCATTAATAACAAAATCAACTTCATAATATAACTGAATTGTCTTAATACAAGAGTTAATATAAATTCAGAGTTTTGGAGCACTAACTAGACATAAAGAAAATGTACAAATTACAACCAAAAGAGCAGGTTCGGAAAGTCCAACAAAAGTGACCTGCTATCAAGCTATAAGCCTGAAAAGGATAAATAATGAGAGGGTGAGTTCAACAACTCAGTGAGTAGATAACGTTCAATATACACACACGAGGTAATACAGCAATGAGAAATATATATACAAGTATGGCTTTAGGTTCTTATGGAAGTGTTCTCAAATTGGCCATAACCAGAATGTCATATGGTAAAACTTCGTCGAGAAAATCAAAATGCAATGAGCATGAGGCTCAGTCTTGTGGGATGATCAGTCCACACAGTTGGTGACTCCCACCAACTAGGGTTCGGGGATCACGATGTGCACAAAGACTAATACTACCCTGTTAGCATGGGTATTGACCGACATACCATAGGTTCATAATCATAATCAAACGGACATATTCATATCTCAAGGCTCA
Organism: Populus deltoides; assembly: GCA_015852605.2. Classification (NCBI taxonomy): domain Eukaryota; kingdom Viridiplantae; phylum Streptophyta; class Magnoliopsida; order Malpighiales; family Salicaceae; genus Populus; species Populus deltoides. The sequence goes on from CM027571.2 coordinate 5,475,999, forward strand.
ACTCATGACATCAATTAAATGAGGAGCTATCAATTCAAATTCAATTCAAAATATATACCGTTCATATCAAGAATTCGATTCAACAATTGATCATGCTTTTATCAAAACAAGGATAATAATCAACATATATATTATCAAGAAGCATGATTCAATTCATATTAACAAATCAAATATTTATACTATTTCTCATGCATATGGAAAATTATCCACTCACCTGACTCAAAAGCAAACGAGCCAAAAGCGGACAACCAAGAAAATCCTACCGACGTCCGGTAGAATATCAGGATTATCTGAATATAAAGGAGACATATTTAAGAACGACTCGAAAGAACATTTAACCTATTTAATACACTTATCTAAGGGTATATTCCATAACCCTAAATGTTTTTGAACTAACTAGTTATCTTTCCTAAAAACCCAACATTTAACGGTTTTCCCGAAATCTAATCCATAATAAAACTGGCAATAATTCACTAAATAACCCTTAATTATTCACCAAACTAATCTGCAAAAGTTAATATTACAGCTAGGGACTAATCTGTAATTTATCCTATTTTTAAGGGTCAAATTGCAACTTTTGTCTAATTGGAGGACCAAACTGAAATTTATCATAAATCCATGAATATACTGAAATTATGACCATAATTAGTCCTCATTTCTGTCCAGATCATCTCATTATACTCCAAGGACCATTCTGGAATTTTACCAAATTTTTAGGGTCAAATTGTAATTTTGTCAAATTGAAGGACTAAATTGAAAGTGTTAAATTCTCTTATCTATACAGTAATTCTGTCCATAATTCATATGTTATTCTGTTCAGAATCTCAGAATATGCTCCAGGGACCAATCTGCAAATTTTCCAAAGTTTGGGGACTAAACTGTAATTTTCCAAAATTGAGGGACCAAACCGAAATTTTGTCATCTTCAACCTCCAACCCAGAATTTTTTAACAGAAACCTACTGTTCTTGCCAAATTTCTAACTCAACATTCACCATTTACACAATTCATAACTCAAAATCATCACAATCCTCCATAATCAACTCATTAATCAATTACCCATAACAATCAACCCCATTACATTCAACTTAATTCATCAATTAACCCAAAACACAATTTTCAAAACCCTAACATTAATCAAAACTGAAATTAAAGCTAAATAAAACATATTATACACATTAAAGCTTAATCTTACCCCTTTTTACTTATTTCCTCCAACTCCTTTCCTTTTTCCCTTACTTTCCCCTCTTCTCTTCTTCTTCTTTCTCACTTCACTCTCCCGCGGTTCTCTCTCAAAATTCAGATCCCCTTTCTTTTTTTTTTTTTTCTATTTATACTTATTATATTTATTCAATTACCACACTATCCCTCATTCATTTATACCCACACTTTAAGCCACCAAGGGCTTTATTGTATTTTCCTACCTTTTAATACAAAATATTACAGATTTGGATGCTCGGCATTGTCAAATCAAGAAAACTTTTTTGACCAACCAGATTCCTGCCGGATTTTGTTATTCAAAACGAGTTTATCTCACTTTGAATCCTTCATCAAAGCTGTAGTCCGGACACGTAGATGAATTTGGGTTTTTGAATCACTTGATTTTGATATCAGAAGCTCAAGATATTCCCATTTGAATATCTAGTGTGAAAGCAGGGATTCCTGTCGTAAGAAGGATTTTTGCCCAAGTTTGCAGGGACACAATTGCAAGATGCTTAAAGTTTGAAGACCAATTGCAGGCCAATTTGAATCTTTTTTGGACCAAGGACCAAATGAAAAAGGTGTTAAAATAAGAATGTTGATTGAAGATAAAATTAGAAAGAAATTTTACCAGATGAAGAAATTGAAGAACAGAGACTCGATCAGAAAAGGAAAATAGAGGAGCTGATCACGTTTTGCTCTCATCAGAAAAGGAAAATAGGGGAGCTGATCACGTTTTGCTTCATTTTTACAATTTTCATTTTGAGAACAACCCCTCCCCCCGTCTGATTTCTTTCCTGCACGAACCTTCCCTGCCCAGCTGAGTTCTTTCCTTTTTTCTCTGTAAATTCATGTTGTTTTCATTTATCATCATGCCTGATTTTTGGAGCTGCAACCACGTTTTTATTGCCTCATTTCAAAGGGAGCAGCTGGTGCTTCATGGTCACAACTATGGAAGGAAAGAAAGGAGTTGTACCACCCTTTGATTAATGGAAACTAATTGCTGAAATCAAAATATTTTAGTTTCCTTTTTGCGTTTTTGCATGCAAAATCATCAGGGATTTGCATCCTAGAATTAGTGCCTTAAATCTTTCCTAAATAAGAGTTGTGATTAGGCTTTATAAACCCTTTACTAACCTGAAGGGGGGAGGGGGAGGACGAAAAAAAAAAAAGAAAGAGGACAGGAAAGAGGAGAGAAAAAAAGGGAGAGGAACGAAAGAAAAAAGAAAGCAGAACGCCACTGTTAAAAGCAGAAAAACACAGAGGCAGGGGCGTGAACTCAACCAGCATAGCACGTTTTCATCGTTGTCTCCCTCATCATCTCCATGGAGAGCATCAGCAGAAGGAAAGAAAAGGAACAGAGATCATCAACCGCGTGGCCATTGTTTTCATTGTCCCAGAAGCAGTGACCACCGGCTGTGCGCAGAAGCTGCAGTACCGTTGTCTTCATCCATCTCAGTTACCAGAGAGGGAGAGAAAGAAAACACAGAAAACAGGACAGAGGAGGAGAATAGGAGGGAGAAAGCGCAGGAAAAATGAAAAAGAGAAGAGAAACCATAAACCAGTAGGGACTGCCTTTCGGTCTTTGCTTTCATTTTTTGCATATAAAATCTGCAGAATAGGGAAGAAGAAAGTGCATAAAACCAGTAGAGAGAGAGAGAGAGAGGAACGAAGATTGCAGAGTTGAAACTCAAAAGAAGAACGCCAACAGAGAATAGGGGAAGAGCAAAGGCATAACGCAAAGACCGATCGACTAGCCAGCAAGCCTTCAAACATCGCCGTTTTCCTTTCGTTCCCAGGTCTGTTCTCTTCACCTCCCACACCATGCATTTTTTTTCTTTGTGTTTGCATTGTTCAAGTGAATTTTAATTCACTTGAACAGTAACGTGGTCTCTTTGCATGGACTTTGCCTTGTTCATTGAGAAGATTGCGCCCCTTTTTTTTGGGTGTCCAACTGGGTCACTTGCCCAAGCAAGTGACCCGACCGGACATGCTGTTTTCTTTTTTTTTCTTTCAAAAAAAATAAAAGAAAGAGAAAGAGACTTATGATTTTCTAGCATATTTATTTTAAGGCCTGAATTTTTTTATGTTGTAAAAAAATTATCAATCTCGTATTTAAAATACCCGGTTTTTGATGCAATGTGACAAATATACATATGTATCAAAAAAATGTTTTCTTGTGTGTTGCATACGGTCAATACCCTAACATGGTTTGAACGCTCTCTTTTTATACAAAAATTATTGGAAGTTTCGAAAATGTGTTTTTGCATGGATTTCTTAAACACAACAAAAAATATTTTCTTGCATTTCTGGATTTTACAACATGTTTGTAAAACTCCAAAGGGTATTGGCCAATATTCCAAAAAAAATAAAAAATCTTATTTTGGGGGGAATTCATCTATTATTCACCGTTAATGTTTGGATAAAGAAATCCTAAATGGAGGAATATCCAAAATATTAATGAGAATAACTTGTTATTATTCACCGTTAATATTTGGATAAGAAACCCTCAGTGTTAAATATCCAAAATAATTTTCTAGGGATAATAAGTCATCACACATCCTTGATAGAAGCGTTGATTACAATCGAAGATATTTCAATTTTTTACTCCATGGTTTACGAGCCGTGAGAGTATAAAACACTAATGCAAAAATAAGTTTTTAAAGCACCTTAGATTTCTAAATTTTTGTCCCTCCTCCTTACGATTTACGGGTCGCAAACTCTTGAAATACTAAGGGAAAAATGAGCTTTTAAAGCACATGGAATCTCCTTGGATTTCTATCTTAATAAATTTAGTTTGAATCAAACCTAGGGAAAATAATGGGATTAGAAAACACCAACATCATAGCAATTATAAAGCAAACCAAACACCAAGCAGCTTACCTTAGGTAGGGCGTACTAGGGGTGCTAATACCTTCTCTTTACGCAACCAGTCCCTTGCTTTACAATCTCTGAAAGACCAGTTAGGGTTTCTAGTAATCAAAATACTAGGTGGCGACTCCTTTATTCAAAAACCAAAAAACTAAAGACCCTGAAATCAATCAGGGGTCGCCGCAACGCCGCGCTCCGCCGCGAGGGTGCGACAATGTTGATATTCTATATTAATCTATATATGTTCGAAATTAAATTTCAATAAATTTTTAAACTATAAAGTAAATAAATTACACTCTTAATTTAACCTCAAATATACATACTAACCATATTTTAATAAATTTCCCACCACATAAACAAGGAAAAGGGGCTCAGAAAATGCAACCGAGAGCTCGAGGACAATACAATGCTAAGGCAGACTGGCCCAGTTTGGACTGCTTTTTCTTTCTTTTTCCAGCCACGGTTGTGTTGGTTCCTAACCCATTTAAATGCAATCGATAGAGAGCTCGACGACGATTCACTGGGAAGCTCAAGCTCGATCAAGAAGGGATTTTTGATGTTCCAATCCAAAACAATAATCTCAAGATTCCAAGTTCTAACCGACAGGATTAACTACGAAAATATCATCAATCTGTCATTTTCAATGTTTGCTTTACCAATATATTTAACCAATTTTATCATCTGCATTATCTGCTTACAGTTCCGATGTTTCCATCCAAATTTCAGTCAGATTAGCTAATGAGTTTCAATAAATGCTAGGAAAAAATTGGAGCAAAGAAAATGAAATAAAAAAAAGGTGTTTTGAACATTAAAAAAGAAGGTAAAAATTAATGACAAAAATGATAGGTTTTTGGTTTCAAATTCTTCTTAAAATTGAAAATAATAATGAAACAATTTCTTTTTTAATCGTAGTTACTTTTTAATATGAATTAAAATTTATTTTTTTTAATTTTTTTTTACAATACATATATATATATATATATATAATTTTTCCTCGTTCCTTTTTTTTTAATCTTTATCATGTAATGGAATATATTAGCTAATTTGGATGGAAGGATAACGTTGGGATAATAGTATAACATTAAAGGTAAAATCAATTCAATTAATTAGTAACAGGTAAAATTCAAAACAACTCAGCCAATCAACGCCCTTTTTGTTAGCTAGCCTACCCATGCATGTAATCAACTCAGCCAATTAGTGAATCTCGAGGGAGGATAGAGAAAAGAGAAAAAAACAGTCCGGTGATAATTCATCCACCAAGACCCAGTACGAACCGTTTCGTGAGAAAGAGGACGTCGACACGGTGAAAAAAGATTCTTGACTGTCGTATAACGGCATACGCGCTGCCGGCTCTACGCGCCCGACAAGTTTTTTTTTATTATTATAAAAGACTGATTTACCTCTTTACCAGCCTTATTACAACAAAAAATCCTTCTTAAAATACAAAAGTGCCCCATAAAAAAAACTTCAATTAATTTTAAAACAAAGGTTATTTTAGTAAATTAATTGTGCAAAAAATATGAAATCTAAAAAAAATACCCTAGAAAGTAATTATCTGATTTTTCGTTTTTACATATAGCGAGAGTATTTTATTGTTCTAAAAGGGGGGGAAAAGACCTTTAAACCCATACAAAATAAAAATGATAAATATATCATATGAAAAATACCATTGAAGTTAAACCATTCTGAAAGCAAGAGCTACTGATTCTGAAACAATAGACAAATAAGTTGAAATTAACGTTTTCAATTGAGTCATGCAATCGTAAAGTTAATTAAATTATAACTACCACAGACAGGGGCGGAGCCGGGAGCTGGGCCCCTGCAAGAAATTTTGTTTTCCAGTTTTTTTTAATGATATTTATAATTTTAATTTAAGTAGCAAAACAATTAAAATCTTAACCCCTCTTAATTTTATTTTCTACTTCCGTCACTGACCACAGACTTCCTAAATTTGTCTGATAAATAACTATATATTAATGTTTTAGTATGTACATATCTGAGAATTGATTAAAGTTGATAATTGTCGAGTCTCGTTTTTTAATATTTGTTGGTATAATATGATTAATTCCAAAGTTTGCATCCATAAAGTTTCCAGTTGGATTTGTTCAGAAATAGTAAGAAATAGTATTGCATCTTTTTAGTCGCCCTTCACTTCAGTGTGTTGAAGTTTGAGTGAATATTTATTATGTTTTTGTGTTTTAAAAATATTTTTAAAAAAATTAATTTTTTTTGCTTGAAATTAATTTTTTTTAGTGTTTTTTAATTATTTTAATACACTAATATAAAAAATATTTTAAAAAATAATTATAATTACATTGTTAAGATGCTTTTAACGGTCAAAATATGACAGTGGTTATTTTAAAATAATTATATGTCATTGAAAAGAAAAGGATGCGGAATGAAATCACATAAATTCCAAGTTTTGCTTTTACGTAATTGTTTTATGTGAATGATGCTTTTCTTTAAAAGTGAGTGTCGTTCATCCAAAAATCAAAAGCTTTATTATTGTATAAAAGATCATAAATGTTTTTTTTTTTTTTTAAGATTTAGTAACCCTGTATACACAGGTGCAAAGTGTCTGTTTCACGTTTGAGCGTGCTTCCTTTTAAAAAATATTAAAATAATTTTTTTAATATAAAAATTTTAATATATTTTAAAATAAAAAATATTTTTAAAAAATATAAAACACCATCCTACCCTGTAAAAACTGAGCCTCTGGTGGATTCCAGAACAAAGAGAATCAAACCCAAGTCAGATATGGCAGGCTCAAAAATAAAATAATGGGTTTTTATTTCTCAGGCTACTTACTGGTTACATAATTATTTTTATTATTATTAATAGCAGTAAAAGAAAGAAAAGGAAGGTTAGCGGCTCGAGAAATCAGAAATGCCTTCGTGAAGACAATCGTATCTATCGAACGGCTATAAAATCTAAGTGCAAAGTACGAGCATATTCCTGGTAGCACCATAACAAACACTACCCTTGACTTGCAAGAGCAATCAAGCAATCGGTGTAAAAAGAAAGGGGGGAATAGCCATTACAACACACAACTTGAATAATAAAAGAAAAAAAAAAGAAGAGGAAGAAGAAGAAGAAGACTTTAGAGCTTTCTTTGCCTCTCTGCAACCTTCCCCTTTCTCTCTCTCTCTCTCTCTCTCTCTCTCTCTCTCTCTCTTTTATAATAAAACAACCACCTTAGATCTAACCCTAACCTTCTCCCCTCACCAATTCCCAGGTACCGACTCTCTGTCTATTCTATAAAATATATACACATGTTTTCGTCTAATTATTTTGTTAATGTTCATTTGACGTTCTGCATTGATGTTTTTTTTTGCTTATGTTATCTGGGGATTGGATTGTAGAATAATGGAAGTACCGTCGACGAGTCAACAGGAGTTTGAGTACCTGTTCAAGTTGTTGTTAATTGGGGATTCTGGTGTGGGAAAGAGTACTCTGCTTTTGAGTTTCACGTCCAAGAATTTTGAGGATCTTTCTCCTACAATTGGTCAGATTATATTTTTCTTTCTCTCATTAATTTGAGTATTGTTTTATATTTTTTTTTATGTTTTGTTGAGTATGTGCAGAGTTAATGGGCAACCTCTCTTGCTTTTATATTTGCAGCGACTTGTCTTTGTATCGATGTTATATTTTTGGGTTTTGGAATATAGACCAATTGTTTGTAAAATTAGTTTTAGTGTAGCTCTAAGATTTATTTATTTTTTCCCGTAAATTTGTAGGTGTGGATTTTAAAGTAAAGCATGTCACCATAGGTGGAAAAAAGTTGAAGCTTGCTATCTGGGACACAGGTAACTGTCTGTCTGATAATGGTTTGTTTACTTAAATGTTCAATTAAGTTAGAATTTGTTTTTACATAATGTTGTCATTAGAATAGAGAGATTGGCCGTGATTGGTTGATGCATCGTGGTCTGGAGGAATTTCTGATCAGTGAATAACAGTTCCTCTGGTTAGAAGGGAATGCTTTAGTTTTGCTTGGTTGATTGGGTTGATAAAGGTTTTTTTTTCTATTTTTTCATATTGCAGCTGGACAAGAGAGGTTTAGAACTCTAACTAGTTCTTATTACAGAGGAGCTCAAGGGATAATTATGGGTATGTGTTTTCATCTTGTTTATCCCTCCCTTGTGTTTTGTCTTGTTTTCTTGCCCAGCCCTTAAATGTTCTTTGAAGCTTATCCGGGAAAAGTTGATATTTCACTCTACTGTAATGTATGGTTGATATTCTATCTATGTAATTGGATCTATTCATCACATTGACTTGGGGACTGATTATAAATAATTTACTTATAGTTGTGAAAGAACTATCTACAAATTGTTGGATGGGACAGATTGTTGCTTTGGTTTCAGTTGTTCTTATCTCGCTCCTCTTGCTTAATGCTGTTGTCTTTGGAATTAGTATAGTGTATGATGTAACACGACGAGAAACATTTACAAATCTATCTGAAATATGGGCAAAGGGAAATTGATTTGTACTCAACAAATCAGGATTGCATCAAGATGCTTGTTGGAAACAAAGTCGATAAGGTATGTATAAAATTGCACTGCAAATTATTTGTACTATGGAGGGTGTGATAAGAATTTGCCCTTTTCTTTTCTTTTCTCTTTCTAGATGAGGATGGATTTACACAGCCTTTTCACTGTTTCAATATCATTTCAAGTGTTCACATACACACAACACACATTTATATATGTAATAAGCATTTGTCCGTGCATGCATCTATATGTATGGTTCTGAATTTCTCTTATAATTTGTCAAAGGCTTCTTAGATACAACAACATCAAGCACGTGTCTTTTTTATAGGTAGCATATCAAAAGGTTTTTACATTTCAATGTTTTTACCAACATTTAATCCATTTTCTTTATTTTACAGGAGAGCGAAAGGGTTGTCACCAAAAAAGAGGGTATTGACTTTGCTAGGGAATATGGATGCCTCTTCCTTGAATGTAGTGCAAAAACTAGAGTCAATGTGGAGCAATGCTTTGAGGAACTTGTTTTAAAGGTAGATGAAATCTAGCACCTGCCCCGTAGTTCTTTGTTTTGTAATCCGTTAAAGCACTTACTTTGGTTGGGACAAGTTTAGGTTTGTTCTGTATCTTTTCTTAATTTGAAACTTTGAAGATTACATTTGCTGCCCCGTGTGTTCCCTTTTCTGATCAATCAGTTGCTACTAATTTAACTTTGAAGTACTTTTTATCTGTTTCAATTGAGAATCTACGAAACATGTTTGTCGCATTTGAGTGAATTTGATCCTTTTTTCTTCTGGTACAAATTTATATAGATTATTGTCTAATTCTTTTAAAATTATGCTTTAAAGTTTTGAGTTTTCCATCACGCTTTGCTTAGCATTGGAAGGCAGAATTTCATGCTTTCAAAATGGAACTTATGTGTAGAACTTCGGATGGTAAAACAACCTGTGTTTTCATATTTTAGCACAGTGCATGCATTTTCTTCCATCGTGATGCTAATCATGAATGGTGATGATGGTTTTTTGTTGATATGCAGATTTTGGAAACGCCTAGTCTGTTGGCTGAAGGCTCTGGTGGTGTGAAAAAGAACATCTTTAAACAGAAGCCTCCAGAGGATGTTACAACCAGTAGTTGTTGCTCATGGTAATTGCAGAGTTGAACTCTTGCTACTGTCTTTATCGAGTAGCCTCTGGTTTTCCTGTACTCTTCGATATAATATTGTGTTTTACGTCAACCTTCAACATTAAGCTGTACATTAGTTATAAAAAAAAAATTATGTTATTTGGTTGAATCTATGTTCTTTCCATTATTTGACCAGATTTATTTTCCTTTTACTTCTCATGAATTTCTTTTATTCCCTGCTCCCCTTCTATTGGGGACAGAGTATAATAAGCTAAAAGGAAGAAAATCAGGGCTAGAATTTTGTGAACATAAAGGAGAAAGAAAATGGGGTTATATTAGAAATGCATGAGCTCATTTTTCGGTGCACAATTCTCCAAGGAAGAAACAAGACTCGCAGAACTTGAGCATATCATCCAGTGATATGAACTTCATGAATATACCCTTCAATAGAAAATTTGGCTTTTTTTTTTTTCCCAGTTCGGCCGCCTGCAAATAGTTATCAGTTGAATGTGAATATGCTCCTTATTTTATTTTATTTTTATTTTGAGCCACTGGCTATTTTCTATGATTTTGTTTCAACTCCAGTTAAGCCTCTATCGGGGTGCAAATTATCAGGGATAAATTGGGCAATTAGTATATAAAATGCAAAAAAATGGACAGGAGTAAATAGTTTTGGTGAAATAAACATTTTTAGGATGTTTTGATTTAGAAATATGATATTTGATTAAGGGTGTGTTTAGAAATGCGGTGCAAATTTTGTTTTTAAAAATTAAAAAAAAAATTTGCTTAAAATGAATTTTTTTTATATATTTTCGGATCATTATAATATGTTAATGCTAAAAATAATTTTTTTTTAAATAAAAAAACTTTATTTTAATGCATTTCTAGACGAAAAGCATTTGAATCATTACTGCTATTATAATTCTAAAGAGACTCTAAATATTACGGTTGGAAATCGTGATATCAATTAATTTTATTGTGGTTCACAATAATAATAAGATTATAATTAATGTCATTTAGTCAAATTCTTACAAATTGGTCTACTGTTTTATAGTAATAAGTTAATTTTTATAGTAATAAGTTAAATTAGCAGATTAGTTGAAACTGAGAAACAAAGGTAAGCTTCTATGTTAATAATAAATATTGGAGATTTTCCTTGTAGTTTGTTTTTTAGTCTACAAGTTGAATAAATATGTATATTTTGATTCATAAAATACATTAGAACAAAAGGTTTCATAAAAATTATAGTTTTGTTGTGAATTGGTCGACCGGTTCCAATCACTAGATAAACCGGTTGATTGATTTGAGTTAAAAAATTGATAATGAGGCTACTGCCCTTCTAATAACAAATTTTCCCAACATCTAAATACAATATATATATATATATATATATATATATATATATTAGATTTATTATTTACTTTGTTAATCTTACTTTTAATTTAATTAATGATTTTAAAGAGTTAAAATTTTTATAATTTTAACAAAATTTGAGCAGAGTTTCTCCTATATAAGAATTATACATAAGACATTATTTAAAAAAAACACTTTGAATTCTAGTCAATTAGATGTAATTTTAATTACATTATATTACTCTAACCTTAATTGGCAAAATTCCTATCAAATTCTCAAAAATTAACTTTAAAGCAAATTTATCAATAATTAAACATAATTCATGGACTCAATTACATTAAATCAAATTCAAATTCATAGTAAATTAATATAATTTAAAGTAAATATCAAATTCGTGAACTTATCAATAATTTAATAGAACATGTAATTCATCACGTAAGTACAATATTCATACTCTTTTGTATTAAATCATCAAGCGTAATTAATTATATTATTATCTGATTCCAACAATATATAAAAAATCTCTAATTCGACAACTTAACATCAATTTAGCTCAACATAAAATTAATTTAAATAATCAATTCATAATTAATGTATAAAAATTCATAAAAACATCGCATAAAGAAAAGATAAGCCTGATCGTCAATGGTATAAATGATTAGTGATAAAATTGAAAAACATAAGTTTTAAAAAGGAAAAAAAATAAATCAAGCAAAGTTGGATGAAATTTCTAAATCTGAGTTAAAATCTCGAACTCACAACCCATTAAATCTTAGACCCAGATCAATTAAGAAGTTAAATTCTTAATCAATTTAATGTTGGTTAGTCAAAGTAAATCCAACGAATAATAATAAATAAATAAAAAAACCCGAGAAAACCTAGGTCATTTTCAAAATTAGTAAAAAATCCTACACAAAGCAAATAAATAAAAATATATGAGCCCAATTTCCAATTGAATAATATTGAAAGATGAAATTTAAAAAAAAAGTTTAAAAAAGAAAAAACAACAAACAAACCTAGTCGAACCTCTCAACCATGGGTAAGTTTATAAAACTTGATTCTTAATTAATCTAATGTCAAATGATGAAATATAAAAAAAATATCAATTTAAAAAATCCATAAAAAAAATAATAATAAAGAGAACATATATCAAATTTGACAAGAAAAAAAAAACTTAAGAAGGATGGAATTGTAAAAGACAAAAAAAAATTATCTCACATAAAACAAATAGCAATAAAAAAATTGAGACTAAATTTGAAAGATTAAAAAAAATTAAAGGTGAACGAAATTAAAAAATAATCTTAATTTCATAAATTGTTTTTAAAATATCAGTTTAAAGAATTGGCAAAAAAACTCAACAAAGAAAGACAAATAAAAAGACCCGAGATACTCAGGGTCGTTTTCAATACCAACAAATGTTTTTTTTTCAGAAAGCAAATAAAGTTCAATCAAGAAGTTTAACTTCCAACTAATTTAATATTGAAGAATTAAATCATGAAAAAAAATATCAATTTAAAAAACATGTCAAAGTAAATAGAAAACAATAAAAAGAACGAATATTAAATTTGATAGGAAAAACAATTTAAGAAGGATGAAATTGTAAACAAAAAATATGAAAAATGATCCCAAACAAAATAAATACAATAAAAAGAATGAAAACCAAATTTGAAAAATAAAAAAAATTAAGGGGGTGAAATTAAAAAAGATTATTTTTTATAAATTGTTTAAAATAAATTAAATAGCAATGAAAATGATATGAACCAAATGTTAAGGAAAAAAATTAAATGGACTAATCTAGAATTTTAAAGGGGTTAGCACATAATTCGAGGCTGATAGAGAAAAGAATGGAAAAAAAAATATTGATGTCAACCAGAGACGTGTTTGACGCATGTGCCACTCCATTCTGGAGATGATATCAAGACCTTTTAAAAATTACCATGAAAAAAGAAATTTGATGATTAGATAACTTTTCAAGCACTGCTTGAATGGTGTGGGGGCTGTTTTCTTGCTGAAAAACTATGATGAAAACACCAAAATATCCTTAGAAGATAGTGTTGTTAATTTTTAAAATGAAGTGATTAAGCAATTCAACTTAAAAAAAAAAAAAAGATGTAAAAGCCTCCATACTTAAGCCATCATTTTCTGTTCCATAGATATTTAAGTAATTTAATTATTTTTTAAAAAATTAAAAAGATTAATTTATCCCCATACAATTTGAAAATAACATTGAATAATAATAAAAGACCATCTTGCTCTCTAATCCCAGCCCAATAATTTTTTGAATATGGAACAAATTTGTCAAAAAATAGTATTTTGAGTTTAAGAGTACAACATCTTCACTTCCTCCATTAGTCTTAGTTTTTGGTTAATGCAATCAATTAATAAGTGTTTGTTTTTATTGTTAAAAAATATTTTTGGAAACTTTTATTTTTTTACATTTCAAATTAATTTTTTATATTTTTAAATTATTTCAATACATTAAAATAAAAAATAATTTTTTTAAATTTTTTTAATATATTTATAAATACTTTAACAAACCACCACCACAACTGTTACACTCACTATCCAAGGAAGCAATTTAATAAAATACCTGGTGGAACGAAGAAGAAGCATTTTCTTTAATTACTAATAAATAGAATAAAATATTCTTCTTCAACTTAAAATCATCCATACGCCACTCTACCACAGTACCATCATCTGCCTTTACTTTTCTTATAAGTCAACTATTCCAAGTTTCCAACCAATCAACCTGACGGACTCCACTTCTCCTCCTTCCCCAGTCGGGGATGACGTCGACGCCCAGCCTCCACTACCTTCTCCACCACCACATCACCAATCACAATCAGAATCAACTTCTCTAAGCTCAAATACTATTATGATCTCTGGTAGAGATCCCGATGCCCTTTTCAGCGGCGGCGGCATCAGGTTTATTTGTTTTTTTTTCCTTAAAAAAATTTATTTTTATGTTGCTTTTTCTATTTTGCTCTTATAGTTTTGGATTTTGAACTTGTTTTTGGTTCGATCCGAAATATTAAGTATTAGATTATCAAAATTGAAGTAAATATTTTTACAAGTCAGTTATTGTTATGGTTTGCAGCTTTCTTAATGGAAGCGGAGGTGCTCAATTTAGTTATGGATATTCGAGTTTTAAGGGTAAAAGAGCTTCCATGGAGGATTTCTATGAGACAAGTATTTCTGAAATTGATGGTCAAATGGTTGCCTTTTTCGGTGTTTTTGATGGTATTTGCCTCAGCTCTTCATTTCCTTGAATTCATCAAATTAAGAGTGTGTTTTAAACTTAACGGGTACTCACTCATGGTGTCTTATTTAGGCCATGGAGGTGCTAGAACTGCAGAATATCTGAAAAATAACCTTTTCAAGAATTTAAGCAGCCACCCTGATTTTATCAGAGACACAAAGACAGCAATTGGTATGGAATTGTGTTTGTATTGAATGAGTGCAATGTTGACTGATGTTGATACCTAGTATTTTGTTGCAGTTGAAGCATTTAGGCAGACTGATGCTGAATACCTCCATGAAGAAAAGGCCCATCAAAAAGATGCTGGGTCAACTGCGTCAACTGCTGTTCTTCTAGGGGACCGGTTGCTTGTTGCTAATGTTGGCGATTCTCGAGTTGTTGCCTGTAGGGCTGGTTCAGGTGGCTCATTTCTCTGTCAAGACTGAATTATTAGTGGTGATAGTCTAAGTATTCTTATGGCATCGTAAATTCTTAGTGAAAAAGGGATGTAGTATAAAATGGCATGAAATAGAATTAAGAATTACGGAAAATGGTTATTTATACACGAGTAAACATAGGTTGATGAATAATGATACCAGTTCAGAAAAATGCTTTTACGAGGTCTCTTTAAGGAAAGAGTTCCAAAGTTTCCTTGTAATTTCAAGAGTTTTATTAGATAAAGGGTAGTTAAGAATTACATTTATGAATTGTATTTGTATATTGTATGACTTTTATTATATTTTATTTGTAGCTATTCCATTGTCTATTGATCATAAACCTGATAGATCTGATGAACGCCAAAGGATCGAAGAGGCTGGAGGTTTCGTTGTGTGGGCAGGTGAAACTTGATCATCTTGAGAAATATGTATTCCTTTATTGTTCCTTCATCTGCATTTGTTGTATACTTGTGCAGAATGAATTTCACCATGGATATTGCCATTTCAGGCTGCGGATGCTTTTTCAGCTAAGCAAACTTAGATTTCTAACAATCTCATTAATTTCTCGGAGACTGGAGATGAACTGCCAAAACTCTGCTTTGCTTGATTAATTTCTTCTATAAATTAACTCGAAAACTTTCCAGAGTCTTTTAACAAAGGTTTAGTATTAAGTTGACTTGTAGCTTTTGGCTGTGTCTGCTCTTGCTTTTACATGTAGAAACATAATTTCAAGCTCTTTTAATGTGCTGGCCTTGTTCATTTATTTATCTTGAATGTGGGTACAGTAGGCCTTTTCTTGATTTAATTTTTCAAAATTATATTTTGGAACCATTTTCCATTATGGGTGCAAGTTGGGAGAGCTTTGCTGGTGCTGGCGTTTAGTTGTAGGGAAGGAAAATGATTCTATTATATGCCACTAATTTATTTTTATGCTCGATATTATGATACAGGCTTGATGAAGTACTGGCCAAAAGTATTATGATAAATATCTCTAACATGTTGCTAAAATTTCTAGGAACATGGCGAGTGGGTGGCGTGCTTGCTGTTTCTCGCGCATTTGGGGATAAGCTACTTAAGCCATATGTTGTTGCTGAGCCAGAAATTCAGGTAGTTTTGGGGAGCAAAAATAATCATATGCTGGTTCATACTGTTTTTATGTGTGATCTTGTTGCCATTTTATTCATTGTGGAAATATGGAAGGGAAATATAGCAGGAAATTGGACTTCACTATTATCACATGTCTATTTGCTTTTCTTGTTTAATTCCACATCACTCATGATCATTCCTGTTCCAATGTTTAGGAAGAAGAAATTGATGGTGTAGAATTTATAATTGTTGCAAGCGATGGGCTATGGAATGTCCTAACAAATAAGGTCAGGCTTTTCTGCTCTTAAAGGATTGTGCAAAGTATTCTGAAGTCTTTCCTAGCATTGAAAATTGTTGATGTCAGTACTATGCATGAAGAATAATATTATTTGTATCCAAAAGCTCAGGAGGGGGGGGCATTGGGGCATTGGGTGGGGCTAGGCACACGCACAGAGGGTTACTAGTGTTGAATGGCTGGGACGAGATATCCTTTGTCTCCAGTTGATGAGTGTGAATCTTGGCAGTAAATGGTTCTTTTCCTCCTCCTGGATGTCCTGAGAACATAAAGGAAAAATGTGCCCTTTCTATTTGTTCCCACTTGCCCACTCTTTCTTGCCTCCTTTGTCCTAATTTATGGTACCCAAGGAACCATTAGACTCAGAGTTGGACCCGAAATCAATCTCTTATTGATGGTGGAAATTTGGCTGAACTGTTAATAGTAACTACAGAATTTTTTATCATTGAAAATTCATAGAGCGAATGATGATTTTGAAGTTTGAAATCAATAAAACGGGCATTTTAATTCATCTGAGTGTTATGGATGATGTAGTACCTGCTAGATCTTTATTCAAGAGGCATGCACTTAATGTATGATACAGTCTGCCATTCTAGAGAAAGTTACTCTAGAATTGTATTTCTGGAGGATTACATCTGCCCAAACCATCGAAGTTTGAAACTAGGTATAGACTGGTAAGCTTGTGATTGTGTTGGCGAGGATGCTTTCTGTCAGTCAAAAGGGTTGCTTCCCTTTTAGAATAGCCTCTTATTATGGGAAATTCAGTTAGGATTTGTGAAAATCACGAATTCTGGCTGTAATACCCCACCTCACTAGCAAGATATTGTCCCCTCACTAGCAAGATATTGTCCGTTTTGGGTCTCCCAATCCACCCAAATCCAGGACTTCCACCCAGGTTCCCCTCACGGTTTTGTTCTTGGCAGCCACGTATGACCCCAAAACGCGTCTTACCCGTCAAGGTGAGCATGCACTTATAAGGCCCTGGCTCTAGACGCTCGCTTCCGATGTGGGATCTCACACTGGCAGTAGGATGTTTAAATTAGTAGTAAATCTATATTTACTGTCATGGAAGCTTGAAAACATGTTTTCTGGTTTAGTACTGGCTGGATCGAGATAACTACCCTGCAAAATTACAAGTCCATTTTAGTTGAATGTAGCATGTTAACGTGCTAGCTTTTATGTGCTTCCAGGATGCAGTAGCACTAGTGCAAGATATAACAGATGCTGAAGCAGCTTCAAGAAAACTAATACAAGAAGCTTATGCACGTGGGAGCACTGACAACATTACCTGCGTTGTCGTCCGATTTGATTGGTCACCTGTGTCGTCGCCCGATTTGTCATCGTCATCCGATTTGAGAACTCATGAGCTGGCACATCAAGATCCAAAGTTATCACAGTGATGACAACCTTATATTTATACCCATGATCAAATAGTTTAGCCCGTCTTTGTTTATTTTGTTGATTTAATAGCCATTAAGTAGCATCGTAGACAGAAAGAAAAAAGTTTCTACCAGCGCATTTTTTAGCCATGCGTTTGGATAGAGATTAGCCGAACATTGTTACAGGCTAGCGGCTGAATTTTCTAGTTGATTATCTTTATTGATGTATTAGTACACGTCTGGCTCTGTTGTGGGTTTCTTGCTGTAAGCTACCTTAACGTCAGAAAATAACCTTGTCAGGGAGTTCTTAATTATTCCAAGAGGACTTCGCGCTTAGCAGGGCCGAATGCAATATAGTGACGGGGGCTATTCTAGCATCTTTTTTATAATTGGGTATTTTTTTAAAGCTGAATCAATACTCTAGAAAATTATTTCAATCGTATGAAACAGCTGGCCAATTAATTACCAAAATAGCCATGAAATTAGCAAAATAAAACTACAAACACAGTTTCTCACGAAATTATGAAACGTATACAAAAAGAAATTGAGAAAAGAGACAAGGAAAAGGAGCAGAGGTCAAGTCATCCATGAAATTTGTTGACACGCCTTAAGAACTGAATCCTACTTGGTGACCTCTGCTTCTTTTACTTCAAATGCAACAATCCAAAAACACAAAACTCCTTCGTCGTGGAGTTTGTATGAAAAATGAGTGTTCAAAAGACAAATTTTATTAACACCAGCTTTTCAGGTGGAGAATGAAAGCCCGGATAATTCAATGGTGAACATGGTTGGTTAATCCGGTCATGGTGACTGTAGAAAACAATGCACAGCATTCAGCAGTAGTGAAGCAACAAATACCTACACTTGAATTCCTGCTAACAGATGAGCTAAGGGGTAGATGGTGATGCTTTTGGGCACAGAATCATAAAGCTAGTCTAAATGTGCGCGGGGCAAATGCTCGCATCTGAATGTGCAGTCTTTTCTATGACAGTCATTCTCATTAAGATGGCCAACTGATTACAACTAATTAACGGACTAATAAGCACTTGATTCCCACACTGCTTCTTACCACTGATTCTGCTCCTTTCGCTTTACCAATATGTTATCAGTAACAATACCCCTTTATAATGGCATATTTGAAATTTAGTAATGCAAAAATAGGAGCTTGACACAAGACAACCTTCAAATGATTAGAAGTCTCTTAAGATTTCTGGTCCAACTTCAATTTTCCTTCTTTAGCAAATATATTAGAGGTTTGCTCATAATTCCAAGTCCTTTAAAGAATTTACAATAGTATCCTTCCAACCCTAGAAACCCTCTCAATTCTTTGACTGATTGTGGAAATTGACTATTTTCTAATAGCCTCTGTCTTCTCAGGATCAGTAACAATACCATTTGATGAGATGGTGTGACCTAAATCTTCCACATGTTGTTCACAAAACAAACATCTTGACCTCTTAAGGGACTCTAGAACATTTTGGAGTGGTTTATTGGGATCTCACTATCTCGGCTTTACAGATCAAGTAATGCTGGTGTACACTTTTGGCATGGTATTAGTCACTTATCAATTCCAAGTTCTTCATGGATATCTCTTGTCAGGCTAAATTGTAGAGCATTATGCCATGAGAATAGGGTGCCAGTAACTGGAGGTTTTCTTCGTAGATCCTGCAATACATCGAAATCGCTTTAAGAAGGAATAATAATAATACAACGAAAGAAGATGTGCGGTTGGGGAAAGGAATGCTTATGTCTGCAACCACAAATCTCCTACAAAACCAGTATATTCCGCAAAAAGGAAAAGCAATATGCCTTGGTACAGTAACTAGAGAGTGTCTTTTGCGGTGAAGTACAATAAAGAGAAAACAGCCCAACAAAATTTCCTTCACTACATGTGCGAAAACAAAATTTTGTACTAGTATAATCCAGCGAATAATACCTTGAAAGTGGCATCTGGAAACTTTGAATAGGACGCCTGTGAAAGAATTTGATCACATTGGCAAAACACCAAAAATATTTCCTGCTCCTGCTGCCTTTGCTGATTGCCACAACCCTTTCTTGGTTGCATACTATCCCCTGGAAAGAGGGATTGATACTTTGATACAGTGGCTCAAAATTAAAGATTTTACATATTTGGTTCCCTTAAAGAGAATAATGTTATAAATTTATAGAGTGTAATATTCTAGACATAAATGGTTCTATGGTGTAGTGGTTAGCACTCTGGACTTTGAATCCAGCGACCTGGGTTCGACTCCCGGTAGGACCTTTACTTTTGTATTTTCGGTTTTTGCCAACCTTTTTTCCTTCTAAACGGCACCGCACTCAGACACAAACATCTAGTCGGAGTAAAAGGCCCTGCCAGCCCTATCTCAATGGAGTGACGGTCCGCTGCTTTTGCTGTATGTATTTATTTATGGGTACGATAGAAGTTGATTTTTAAAGTATTATTTTATTTAAAAATATATTTAAATAATTTGTTTTTTGTTTTTTAAAATTAATTTTTGATATTAACACATCAAAATAATATAAAAATTAATTTTTTAAAAATTAAAATTTAATAAAAAAGCAGTTCAACGGCAACCACATAAAAATGCAGATGCTGTAGCTTGACTAGTGCTTTTCTTTTGTGTCGTGGAGCCACCACATACCACGTTCCTTCTCATGATGCTCAATCCCCAAAAGCAACCTTCCTTTATCATCATTATTTTATTTTTGAAGAAATCTTTCCTTTATTCGTTGTATATAACAATCTTACGAAAAAGAACGAGGGAAGATCATTCAGGAGACCTTCCCTTTCGAGTAGGTCCACCCAATCTCCTTCTGGGGCTAGATCATAGAGCCCACCTTTAACAACTTGGATCGAAACTAAACCTAACAGTGAACCCCACTACCCAAAAGAGGGACCACCTTTATCAAGCCCACCCATGGACGAGCCCTCTTAACACTAGCCCAAGCCCAACGACAGCTCTCTGACCTGAAATCAATGAAAATCATATGCGCCACCTTGGTGACAGTTAAAATACTGTTTTGCTCCCGCGAAAAGGAAGTTCCAGGTATTTGTTTATTGCAGTGAAGAACTGGAAAGGCGATAGAAGCTAGTGGGGCTCTCCTTAATATGGCCATCTCTCTCACACTCAAGTCACTTTTCCTATATTCTCATCTCTTTTCCTATCATCTTTTCATTTCCCAAAACATTTCTGACTCTCCAACTCCTTGGAGAAGAAGCTCCAGTTCATCATTTCACTTTCTTACTCTATAGACACAATCAGGGATGGTGAAGGAAAGTGAGTACTATGATGTTCTTGGTGTCAGCCCATCTGCTTCAGAGGAGGAGATTCGCAAAGCTTATTATCTTAAGGTTTGATCACTTAGAGAGGACCTATATTGTTTGACGCTGTGTTACCGACTGTACAGTTAGCAGGGTTATATGGCTACTAGTGATGCCTGAAATACAAAATCTACTGTTTTAGTTTTGGCTTCTCTGTGGTGAATTCGAGTTAAGAAACATATCCAGGTTGCTTTTACTTAGACTGGTAAAGAGTGAATTATAATCTAAATTGAGTTTAAAAAGTAACGAAAAATTTGATTTCTTTTTAATGGAACCTGGTGCCTTTCAAAAAGTAAAAAATGCTGAGCTTCTTTGAGTCCAAATTGTTTTTCCTCAGGATTTTATATTGTAACTCTGTAAGAGTTTTTGTTCTTTTCACCATGGCTAACTATAAGAGAGAGAGATATTATATTTTACAGGCCAGGCAAGTTCATCCAGACAAAAATCCAGATGATCCACAGGCTGCTGAGAGATTTCAGGTAAGTCTACCCGGTTATGATGGTTATTTATCCCTTCAGCACAGACATAGACCACATCTTTTTCCTTATCAAATGTCCGATTCGTTTCTTAAAATAATTAGGCAAGTGCAAGGAAAATGCAATTAGGGATGAGGGTGTCAGGAGTCGTCTTTCTATTGCTATATCCATTATTATATTGGTAGTGTGTTTCTCGTGTACACCTAGTAAATGTGGAGTGTCTAATATTCCAGAACACAATTTCACATAACAAGCATAGAGAATCTAGTCACAAATTATTGATTGGAAACTACAAAGGGTTTAAACCATTTTAACTTTGGCAGGTTTTAGGTGAAGCTTATCAAGTTCTGAGTGATCCAGTGCAAAGAGACGCATATGATCGAAATGGAAAGTATTGCATATCAAGGTTTTTTTTTTTTTTTCCTTTTGTAATTTGCTCTAATCCTGTTTAAAGATGATTCTAGTCCCTGAGGTTTGCTTGAAAATATACACCATAGATGTCTTGGCTTGAAAAATGCAGAATGATCAACTGAGACAGTTTTCTGGTCAGTACTATATATTACTCACTGTAGCAAAACCCTCTTCAAATAATGGCTCGTTCATTTTTCACTGAATACTTTTTAGCGAGTGCAGTTTGATCATCAATTTGGGCATGTAAATATCTATTTTTACTTGCATAATGGATTTGATGCGTCATTAAGATGTAGATTTCCATTTGAATATAGCTGTCTTCGTCTTCCCAGTATGGTATCTTCTCCTTCAAATAATTTGATATCCTATTTCTCAGGGAAACCATGCTTGACCCCACTGCTGTATTCGCTCTTCTGTTTGGGAGTGAACTATTTGAGGACTACGTAGGACATCTGTCTGTGACATCAATGGCTTCTTCTGAATTAGCTAGTGAAAGTGGGAATCCTGATAAAGTACATGAGAAATTGAAGGTATGGAATTTCACCAAGTTCATGAAGTCTTGTGCTTAAGATGTAAGCAGTCCTGTAAGTACATTTAAACTCAATTATGCAATAGCAGGTAATATCATCACACTCATATAGAGCTTACACTGTAGTATTTCACTCCACCAAGGAAACTCCAGTTGGTTTGGCCGTTCCCATTGTATTTTCCTCTGTAATTTCACGAATAGCAGAGGACCATGTATTTTGACTTCGACGTCTACCTGTGTTTTTTACCCTTATCCTACTAAAGTTTCAGCTTTGAAGTTCTGCAAAAGTAGCGGTGGCTTAGAATTTCTGTCCCTGTTATCACACATGCTGGAAGTGTGCAGTGTGTAGCTTGTTCTAACATGTCTATCCCTACATAACCCTATTCTGTTTTTTTCGTTTCTGTTTTTGATAAGCTATGATGTATTGATTATTTAGACTAACCTGCACCTTTTGTTTCCGGTTTGTGATTATTCATTGAAGGCTGTCCAAAAAGAAAGAGAAGAAAAGCTAGCAAGATTTCTGAAAGATTTTCTTAACCAATATGCTCAAGGTGACAGAGTTGGATTCTTAAGGCGTGCAGAATCAGAAGCCAAGAGGCTTTCTGATGCAGGTAAATTAAACTGAACTCTCCCATCCTTCCTGTTCTTGATACATCTGCAATTTGATTGTTTTCTATGGTTAGAAAACTCCGCAGCGTAGCTTAATATTTCGTTTGACTGAAAGATACAGCTTTTGGAGTGGATATATTACATACTATTGGCTACATATATTCAAGACAAGCAGCACAAGAGCTCGGGAAGAAAGCAATTTATCTTGGGGTGCCATTTTTGGCAGAGTGGGTTCGCAATAAAGGACATTTCTGGAAGTCACAGATTACAGCAGCAAAAGGTATGAGACATCAGCACCCCATACCCACATCTCTGCCTCCAGTAATAGCATTGTTTGTGGGTGTCTGTGTACAAGTAAGCTTACCTAACTAAATATGGAAAGCAAATCCAGGTGCCTTCCAGTTACTACAGCTTCAAGAAGATATGCGCCGCCAATTTAAAATGGATGGAAGCGGCCCTGGAAATGATGTTGAATCACATTTACTTTCAAACAAAGACACATTGATGAACTCGTTATGGAAACTGAATGTAGTGGACATTGAAATTACCGTGATACATGTGTGCCAAATGGTGAGGCTCTCCATTTCAACTCAAGAAAACCTTGGTTATCTTCTCTGTTTCACAAGTAGGAGTTATTCACGAACTATTTCTTTTTATATTCTAACTCTTGTTTAACCTTCCATTTCAGGGTAGAATTTAGGAAATCTAGTTTATTTTGAGTTGTTTAAGTTTTTGTTGGAGAAAAACAGAGATGAATTGGGAATGCATTTCCTCCCTAGTAGCTACCTTTTTTTTCAACTGCTTGAAAAAAAAAGGTCTTCCATAATATTCTTCTCGTATTTTTTTTTTGCAGGTCCTAAAAGAAAATAATGTTAGAAAAGAAGAGCTTAAAGCCCGTGCTCTGGCATTGAAAAATCTTGGGAGGATCTTTCAGGTGGTTTATTTATCATAATCACTACACAATATTGTCTTTGTAATTCCATGAACATTTTTTCGAAAAAATTGATAATTTTGGACTTGATTTTGCTTTATAAAAAATATTCAGCAGGAAAGGCAATCAAGAAATGGTGCAACATCAAAGGGAAAAAGTTCTGTTGAAACTGATGACGATGATGATGATAGCAGTAGTGAAGAAGATTCACCAAGGGCATTATCCTATCGAACTCCTCTACTTACTCAGGCATGTTGTAATACCATTTAGAGCTAATACATCAGTTGCATTCGTGTTTCGACTGCATCTTCTTTTCTCTTCTTAGCTCTAAATTTATGCCCGATGAGAGCATAATTCTTATGACCTGCATTCCAGGAAAATCATTCTGAATTTAATAGTAAATTGATTCCAGGAGAAAAATGTCATTAGTGTAATCTTTTGCTTTGGCAGGGTATTGGCAGACTATTCAGATGCCTGTGCAATCCAGCATTTGATGTGGATGATGAAGAGATCGTGTACAAAAGCAAATGATGCCCAAGAATGTATATGCCAAAGGCTGACTCTGAGGCTGTAACACAGTGTTTTCCTCCTTCTAATCATAGATTGGGACAAGCTATATTTATATTTTATGTTGTGTGCGTATTTGTTTAAAGAGAGAACAAATCACATTGATCGTAATCTCTCATATAGAACTGACTATCCATTTGACTGGAACTATATTTGTCAAGTAGAGGTTGTTTTCTGATAGAATAGGAAGGGCACTTTTCAGAAATGCACTGAGCACTTTTTCCTAGTTCAAGCCGTCTTCGAATGATGAGTCCAACAATGCTGCGAGGTGGGGCATTTTATGTGCTTTGCATTCATCGCACTAGCAGCCATCAGAAAAGGAAAAGATGAGGTGACATGGCTCCAATTGTCCTCCTAGCGACAGGTAAACGACAAGAGAAATAACTTGGGTTTCTTGATTGATTTTCCCCCAGTCGTTTTGAGAGCGAAATGAAGCAATACCTACAATAACTCGCTGGCATTAGGAGGCAGTTCCAAAAGCTGAACATGACAGTTTGGGCTGGAAGGTTCTTGATTTGGGTCGAAGCAGGTCTAATGAAACGCAGGAAGCACCACCACCAGCAAGAAAAAACCTAAATGCCGAACGGCTTCCGAGCCACTTAAACATCCTCAAACGCTAATAAAAAGACAATACATAGGATGATCAGTCAAATTATTGTTCTTTTTATTTGTGACCTTTTACGGAGTTTTCACGTGACAATATTTTCTGCTAAAAAGTCTGAAGTACATTACGTATTCGAGGAAGCGTATACAACCTTTAAAATTCTCAAGAAAGCGTGCCCCTTGGTAGATCATATTAAGCACTTAGGCATATAGCCAATGATTTTGATTGATTATCACATGAAGGTAGGTTTATAATTGTCATAATAAATCATAAGCAACCAATACACACATTTGACCAATAAACTTGGAGACAACATACCCGCTCAACCAAAGAGCAGATAAAAGTCCATAGCTTTACTTACAGACCATATTCGCAACAATGAATGGGCTGCCCATGTGCATCCACATTGTCAACTCTTAAACACAACCACATATTTACAAGGGCATAGTTCTACCTTTACAGGTTCACATGCACAGTTGCTTTAAATTCAGAACTGCATGTGCGGCTCAATGTGCCGGATTAGGAATAGAACTTGCGGTGTGGTGTGCTTGGACAGCACAGGCACAATGCACGGAAGTTAGGTTCGAACAGCCACTCATAACGAGGGAATGCCTCCCTGAGCAGGTATGAAGTGCAGGGAACGAGTCACATAGAGCCTGAACAGCAGGAGGTGTGATTGCCGTGCACTGACTGATGTTGAGACTCTTTAATCCTTCCTCGTCATACCTGCCTTTCATTGATTCCCACATTGCAGGCTTGTTCTTCACCCGGTTGTGGACAAGGGAATACATTGCTCTATCTGTGATGTTCCGGCAGTAGTACAGACAGAGGGATCTAAGACGGGGACACCTGTCTGCCAAAGCAATCACGCTATCATCTGCAGAAAAATTGTGAATATTCCATCAGTCATCATCATAATCAAAATACCAAAACAACCTTAGCATGAAAATAACATCTGCTCTCAAATTCAAATTGGCAGTATATCTTTCACGCCAAATTAACAGGTTGCGGGGTCAGTTTAATATTGTGACAAATGAATCACCTTTCTCAATTTCATACTCTTACCAAAAAGGGGCACCGTCCAGTACTATGGAAAAAAGTCATAAGATTGCAAATATAATAGATCAGGCCATGAGAATTCTTGGGATTGCATTGTTTCTAAGTCTCTTGCCCATTCGATAGTTCAGTGAAATTTTGCGCCTTATGACAATTAACAAATACATTTTGGTGAAGTAATAATGTAAGAACATCTTGTGAAATGACGCAAAATCATCCCCAAATTTGAAAATACCTGTTATACAGACACAACCACACAAGTCAAGGGTTCTGAGATCAGGACATCCGTATGCTAGACTCATTACTCCGACATCACTCACATTCTCACACCATCCCAGATTCAAAGACTGCAACTGACTGCAGTTGCGTCCAATAGCCTGCAGATTGTTTACCAAACTTGTAAGCCATATAACTCCTTCAGTGGCAGATGGAAAAAATATATATATAATAGTTACAAGCATAAACCTGCAAGGCACGGTCAGTTGCACCATTCACACATCCACAGAGATTTAAAGTTTTTAATTTTCGGCAACGTTCTGTCAGACACTCTAGAGAAACATCACTGAATGCCGTACAACCACTGATGTTGAGTTTGGTAAGATTGGGAAAACCGTGAGCTAATGCATACAAGGAGAGATCACTAAGCTTAAAGCTTTTGCTGAGATCCAGGTCCTGCAGATCATGACAGTAACTTGCAATAGTCTCAACAGCATTATCCTCGAGTTGTGGTTTATCTTGGCGCAGCACAAGAGTTTGCAGTTTTGTAAATTTAGGAGCAAGAGATAGAACCAAGTTGTTCATGTTGTTTTTGCACCTGAAGAAAAGAACTGATGCAAGATGTTATCGTTGTCAATGATGAAGCAGAATAAATTCAGAACAGATTGGTCAACAAAATAAGACCTGATAATAAGCCGGAACAATTTCTAAAAGGTTACTTTTCAAAAGGTCTTGAATGTTGATTAGAAATACTTTAGGAATTATACACAACAAATCTAAAATCTTGATGCAGAGCAAACTCAATCAAATCTTTTAACATTCCCCTCGCAAACAAGCAAATGAATTTCTGATTGTCTATGTATATCACTCATTTACCCGTAAAAAAATCAAAAACTACCATGATGAGAACTGATTACAGCACGTGACATTAACACTGAATTAGGGTTACAAGTTTGCAAAGATAGCATGTTTCCATGTTACTTTCTGTAACCAATCAGCAATGTTTTCGATCATGGCCTCGGAGAAGATGGCAATCCGGGACAAATTGCTCTGTTTAAAAACCACATACAAACTCTTAAGTAAGAAACACTTCAATAACTCAAAAGGCATGATCACCTGGGTCGGATTAAGAGATAAGAACAATTTTATATACAATCGATACAGCTTAAATAAAACAAAAATCCCAAAAGAATTACAATCAGCTTGAACAACATATTGATTATTAAAGACAGAGGAAGAAAGGTTATACCAAGAGAGACACAGATGGGTGAGTCCCGAGCAAATAGCATCCCTCCATCCACTGCAAACCCCGGAAGCCATAATCAAGGTCCTATCATCAACAAGCGAAACAATCCTTAACAACAGCTCCATAGGGATATCTTTCCACTCAGTGATCACCAAGCCTTCGATTTCCACACCTCCTGCACCAATCCCACTCTTTCCACCATCAAAAGCAAGCATCATCGGCTTCTCAGAATACAAGTTCAAGTCTTCCCTCCTCCCTTTTGCTTCCCCTGCCATTTCACGTGGAAAAGTTTGTTTGTTTCTTGTTTCTGTTTTCTGTCATCAATACAGTTGAAGAGGTTACGAGAGAAAAGAAGAAAATTTTAGTAAGACGACAAAAAAATAAAATACAAAACCCATGTCAAAAACCTTATTAAAATCATGAAGGCATAACAAAAGAAACATTGATTAAGAATCATTAACAAGACACAACTAAATGATCATTAAAAAACAATCTTTAACTCACATTACCAGCAGATTCTATGAGAGAAAAATAGAGTCTTTCAGTACCAAAAGTCGAGAGGGACACAAATAAAAGAAATTTTGAAGGGTGTCGGTGATATACGTTTTTTAGCTGTGATTTTCTTTTTCTCTCTGTGAGCTCTGCTAACAGCTGAAGGTTTGGAGGGGATGTGCATTTATCGAGACAAAAGGATTCTAAAGAAAGAAGGAGAAACGTACGGGAAGAGGTTAAGCGGCTCGTGTGGTGCCATGTGTTTGATGTTAATCAATGGTGTGATGACGGCCCCGCTCAAAAGTGGCCCTTTGATTGCTTTCTAATTTTTATGGGACGGCAATTCTTAGAGGTTTTTTTTTTATTTTTTTATTATTATTTTAATATATGTATTTTGTAAGCTTGCATGTATCTTAAAAATTAAAAATTATATAAATTTTTAATAATCTTAAAAGATTTGAATTTATGATTATTATAAAGTAAATTCAAGTAATAACCGATTAAACTATTCTAATTATTTTAACATCATAATTAAATTTTTTTTATAAATTAATATAATTTAAAAAATAATACAATTTAATTAATCGAGCTATCGAAAATAGCACAACAAATAATAAAATTTTAAGAAATCGAATCATTTTTAATAGCATGATTAAAAAAAAAATATGCCTTCAAAATACAATAAACAAACAAACAAACATTCATTTGTGCCAAATCTTGGAACAAATGCCTACGAGAAAATGTAAGGGTTGTGATTTTTTATATATTTTAAAATATTAATAACACAATTATTTAAATGTCATCTTATTACGCTGCTATAAATAAGGTAATCAGTAGCGCAATATAATCGGTTGCTCTACTAAGAATAATCCAACCTATTAAATTTTTATTGCTTGTACTATTTTTAATAGTGTGATTATTTAAATTATGCTAGTTTGAAAGAAATATCCCCGTCAACACTCCAATGTTTAAAGCCTTGAGTTTTTTATTTTTTTATTTTTTTTTATTTTTTATCGTAGACAATACTAGTACCAGTCTAGTCCAGGATAAGCATTAGACAATTCAGATTGACCGAGGAATGGAGCTGTATTGTCAAATATATAGTGAATCCACTAAAAACATTAATGAGCTATTATGATCATTCCGTAAAATGTGACTTTTTTTAAATTAAATATTCAAAATATTTTTTTATTAAAAAAAAAAGTGACTGCTCCTAGTGGAGAAACATGTTGATCTTGATGAAATTATTTGTCAGTCGCAAGAGAATAGAAGACAATTTTTGAAGGGAAATAAATTTTGTTTTTAAATAACTGTAAAATAAAGTGGAGAAAGAAAACAAAAAAGAAAAGTTTGAGAGAGAATTGATGGGTGCGAAATTGTGTGGAAAGTCGCATTGTGCGTCCTTTTTTTTTTTTTTTTAATGGTTTGAGTGTTTGGAAACGATTTACATTTTAATGTATTTTTTTAATAAACGATTTACATTTTAATGTATTTTTTTATTAAAAAAATACATTAAAATAATATTTATTTTTAATTTTTTGATTTTATTTTTTATATCAGCATATTAAAATAACTTTAAAAAATTAAAAAAATAATTTAAAACTAAAAAACATAATGAAACCGAGCTTTAAATAAAAGCTTTCCCTCTATCTTAAATCTTATTTTTCCAGGATAGAAATACTCCCTTTATTACGAATATGGACAATAACATGTTGGTTGAGGTAAAGCTGACTTCTGGGCTGGATAATATTCCAATTTGATTTTGTGTTGATCGGACAAATTCTAAAACTTTTAATTTGCAATTCCATTTTCATGAATCCTTGACTAAATGTTCCCCTTCCTTTTACTTTAGGACCAGGATGGGTGGTGGATCAACGGTGAGCCGTTCAGCCAGGGCTGCTAAAACCTTCACATAATTGATTGCCTCTGTTTCGGAGGCAGCGTCGATGGATGGTTATGGTTGTCTCTTTCAGCGTGTGCTATCCTTTATATTACGTCAAATTGACACTTGAATTTTGACGGTTGCAATTTTCATATGGTTTGTGATTCTGATGAAAAATGTTTTTTGAAGTATTTTTTTTTAAATAATATTTTTAATTTTTTATATTAACATATAAAACAATAAAAAAATTAATTTAATTTTTTAAAATTAAATTTTTTTTAAAAATACAATCTATGTTACCTATTGTGTTTCCATACCTGCAGATAAATTGAATAAAAAATGAGTGTGAAATGGTAATGAAACAGGTGCAGTTACCTATTTTTTTTTTAAATCTATGCTCTACATTTCTTATTTGAAGATCCAACTAATAGTTACTTTGATGTGTAGTGTTTTTTAAAAATGTTTTTTTATTTAAAAATATATTAAAATATTTTTTTTATTTTTGATATTAACATATTAAAATTATAAAAAATATCAAAAATGTTAATTTAATATATTTTTAAATCGCACCAAAATACAATTTAAAAAAATATATGAATATTACTTACAGTTACTTTTTTTCAGATTGACCGATTATAAAACCATGAACTTACCCTAGCGAGAGACCTCGCCATGCTTCTGTGAAAATTGCCCCGGGCATTCTTGTAAAGCTAAATATGAAATTTTAATTTATGATGTTTTCTAATACAAAAATAATTATATGTATTTTTGAAGGGTATGCAATATTCCATACTAATAATTCCTTCGCCCTTTAGAAACATCAGCTTATTTTGATACTTTATATATATATATATATATATATATATATATATATATATATATATATATATATATATTTCGAAATTTCTGTCCTTTTCCAACCGAAGGTTCGAACTTCATTAGCTTGCAATATTTATTCTTTGAATATTGAACAAAGTCTAGTGCAAGCCCTGTCCATAGTTCATGCTTTGGTAATGAAGAGGTTTATTGTCCTGTACAGTTCATTATTTCTGTGACAGCAATACAGAAATGTTCTCATGCCAAGAACCTTTCCAGCAAGTTCCCGAAAAAGAAACTTGTTTTGGCCCATCCTCTAGCTTCAGGTTCTCTGGAACTAGCAGGTGTTTTCTTCACATTAAGCATCATGGTGTGCCCGATTTCTTTACGAAGTGCTTCGATAATCTTCGTATCCACCGGATTCCCAGAAGCATCTCTTACATAGAAAACATTCGTTGCTTGCTCTCCTATTGTCATGACACCTGCTCTTGATACGGCCAATCCATTCTCTCGCAGAATCCTTGTAACTTCAGATAGTAAGCCTACTCTATCCTTTGCACAGAGCTCAAGGCTCAGACCCTGAGATCACAGTGAAAAATTCAGACGGCACAAAATAAATATTGGTAATCTAAGGACTTCACCCCTGAAAGAAAAAAATTATGTGAAATATGTATCACTGCAAGTACAATAATTAATCAATTCAGAAAACAGGTTCTCTTCATTTTAATTAATCACTTTCTCTTAACCCTCATGCTTCTGAAAGCAAACAATTTATCAAATGCCGTGTTAACAACCAGTCTAAGGTCCTATGATGCACGCTATACAGTTCTGAATATTGAACATAATTTCAATCTCTTTTATTCTCTTACTTCCTCCTTAGAGTTGACCTAATATCCATAGCAATTTGCATCTCTCAACTCTTGTAAGCATCTTTGGAGACTAGCAATACCGATTTCTCATTCATCAAAAAGAAGAAAGAAAAGGAAAACGAAAACGAAAACGAAAGGCTGACAAGACTTTGGCATGCTGTATGTATTTTGTGAAGTGATAGATGTGAGGTTGCAGAAGATGACAGACAGGGCTGGTGTCTGTTATTGATGCTGTACTGTTGCTACAAATTATTAGATGCCATCTTCATACTGTTTTCATTCCCGGCTTAGTGAGCCTAACTGACATGGTTAACCAGCAAAAGTGATTACAATTTTCAGCATTGGTTATAGAGAATCGTTAAATTAACCATGAAGTGAAGTATCAATACAATACATGTGAGAATCCCAGTTATAGACTTTCAGAAGCATTAAATTAAACATAAACTAAAGCTATATCTTCTTACTGTTGTCTCGGTTACATATATTCTGCCAAAGGCCTATAGCTGAAAAATGCTCTCTTTTTTATGCTATTATAAAGGATTCTATCATGAAACTGTTTCAAGGCCAACAGCTCAAAGATTCTGTCATTTCAGCAGGGCATCAAAGATAGACTACAGCATAACTCAGAATGTAAAACCTGAGCTGTTCTACACTAATATAAAGGGAATGACAGAAATAGAATTTAAAATCACTACTTTTAGCTGAACCATGAAAGACAAACAGCAATGTTAGACGACAAAGCACAGCGATGTCCTTATCTACAATTTCATACAGCACCAGAAGGAAACAGTAACGTAGACAGTTTACTCACCTCGCTCACTCTTCTTCTAATTGCAGCTTCAAGGCATTTGACAACTCTTTCCTTCTCTCCTTCGGTATCAAGTACGCAACCATCCATGTGACGAATATAGTACTCCTAAAAGTTCGTATACCGGGTCAGTTGCTTCAATAAAATCCTACAGAGGCTATGAAATTTATTATAACTGTAACAAAAATAGTGGAGTCATTTCAATCATTTCATTGAACAAATGGGCTAATAACAAATGAACATTTTTTACTTCTTAAATTAAAATTCTGCAACACACAAGCATAATGCTGTATTGAAAAAGATAAAGGAAGATGGAATGAAGTAGAAATCTGTGTAAATTTGACAAATTGATTTGCAGAAACTAAAAATCTTAAAACATTCTGTTTCTAGTTGCTACTCGCCTCTACTGATTGGAGCTGTTCCGGTAAAAAAATTACGAGCTTAACTAATCTTCGGCATGAGCTCACACATACAAACAGACAATCTAGTGTCAATGTGAAAAGATGGAAGCATTGAGCTTCATAATGCATGCCTCACATCAACAAAACTAGAAATGCCTTTAAACGAGAAATGTTTCTTAATTTTTCTTCTAGTTATCGGTGTACATATACTTCAGTGGGGTAGGAGGTACCTGTGATGCATGGGGGCCATCAGACGAGATTGTAGCATGAAAAACAACATATTGCATATCTGTGAGAGTGCACACTATGTCAAACATTAACTTCGCACGGTCTTTGCATCTAACAGTGACCACAGAGTATCCTTTATCCTCACAACGCTCAACTGTGATCTTTGGCTTGAGGGAGGGAGGATAATCAACCTCAGTAGCCACTATTCCACCTTCATAATCCCTGTCGGCAAACAACATTTGGTGCAGCCTACGGTCAACATGAGTAAACCCCATGGAGAAACTAGTACGACCCGCCTCATCATTCTCACACCCGCGTAGAATGTTCTTGAGCTGGTCCTCCATTATAGACAATCTGGTTGGGTCAGCTACAGCACGAGATGTGGTGTCATCATTGACATAGACAACACATGCTATCCGACTATTATGGGTCCAAACTTCAGCAGCAACCACATTGAAGTGAAGGTTGGCAAGGACGGCTGAGATTTCAGATAAAAGACCAGGGCGATCCTTGCCAATGAGTTCAATGGCAGTGTGCCCACCAACAGAGTGTACTCCAACCCGTTTGTCTGCCCAAGTAGTTACTTCTTCTTGGCTTTTAGGTCCTAGAGCCTGTTGCATTGAAGATACTTTCAGTTAACACTGGTGCTAAAATGGGTCAACTCTTTTCCAATCAGCACTGAACATCCTATATTGGTTTGAATTTATAGCACATGAAAGCAGATAAGCGAAAAAAACATAAGAATTGCATACCTTCTCTATGTAGTCAATGGTTTTAATATCTGTAATCTTCTTTCCTTGTTGGTCAGTGACATGAAATACTGTGGATCAGAAATAACTATATAATCAATACCAACTTGTTCTGTGTGAGAAAGTGAAAGAGAAAACTTAACAGAAGGATATAGTAAGATGGCGCCTTGTTTTGATCACTTGGTTTAAAGTCTATTCTTTAGACTTAAAATCAAAAGATTGGGTATAATAAATTCATAATCAGGTGAAACATGTACTAATTACAGAAAGGATCTTAGGAAGCATATGATGATATGAAGAGCACTGCCCTTGCATAACCATTAAGGAAGGAGAAAAACAGGTGAAGTCAATAGAAGCATACTCATACCATCCATGAACCAACCACCATCCGAGGAGATGTAAGCTTTGGTGATAATGAGGTCAAGATCGGTTAGGACTTGCACAACTTCCAGGAGAATTCCTGGTTTGTTCATGCTGTCAACCTAATACATCACATTCATGAATTTTAGTTTGTCATTGCCGTGACATTATCTATAAAAAAAATCATAGCAAGCATAATAATTTGCTTTCCAATTAATAAATTAGAGCACACGTGTAAGGAATCTGGTTAAAGATAAGATCCTGTCTCTGTATTCTCCCAATTCTGCAGTGTAATTGGATGGAGGAAAATTTAAGAACAAAAATCATTTCAGTAGAGGCCCCTCGTGCAGTAAAGTACTAGAAAGGAAGAGATACGTTCTGAAAGTCTGATATTCAGCAATTTGGCTGGCTCGGGTCATTCATACATCAAAATGACTGCCAATAGGCAATGGTGTGGCTTTAGCCACCCATACATTATAGGGCCTGTTTTCATTTCTATCAATGATTGTTGCTAGTCTGCTACAACGCCTGAAGCTCGAACTAGTATTCAAACTTCAATCAGTTGTATTATGTGACCAACACTCTAGAAGGGTCCAGTAGGACTTGGCACTAACTCAAGTATATCACTGATCTTGATGGCCATGCAATAACAATAAAAAAGATTACCTTAACAAGAGTACTGTCATTGCAACTAGTGTTGTCTACAGATACCCTGCCCCCCAAAAAGAAAATCAAAAGAAAAGAAAACATGAGAGGGACGCAAAAAGAAAAGAAAAAAATGAAGCAGGGTCTTGGAGTACTTAATTTAATTAATCATGTGAAGTACCTTGGAGGATTAATCCTAGTGCTCAAGTTCTCATACTCAGGATCAAAGTATGGCCAACAAACGCTAGCCATTTAAGCAGCAATTACTTTCTCCAATCAACAAAAAAGTCTCTTCTCCTGTCACAGCAGCATTAACTATTAACATTTGATATGTTAAAAGACAAACATCCTATTATCAATAGCCATGTCATGCCTTTTTCAACTGACAGCACTAATTTCATTAACAGTTAACATCGACATATAGGACTCAATAGGTAGGACTTTGTGAATGAATGGAACGAGAACCAGAATGATTTGATGTTTCTACTGTAATTTAGTTGGAAGACAGGCCACTTATAAAGGAGCTACATGCAAAGGACTTCTCACCAAACCATTACCAGGAAATATTTAAGAGCAATACCCTGTCCGAGGCTGCCACCAATTACTCTTCGCTAGCTAAGCGCTCAGGCCAGGACATTCAACAATCCCTTTCTGTTGACAAAACATGCTCAATTTCCTGGTTACGATTTACAAAACAACAACTTTATGACATGCCTAACACGTACGATTTCAACCCTGTCAACATCTAATCTTGACCTCTTGATCTCAAGTGACCATTTGAGATTTAAGAAGCCAGTCTTCCACTGAATTAAGGCACGACATGTTGGTGGAGCTTGCTATTACTGTACTATAAAAACCTACTAACATGTAAGAATGTGGACATGCAGTACAGGAAACCCAACCCAACAAACTACAATTGCACTGTTCTCTATTTTTTCTTTTTCCCATTTTGTTCTCTTTTTGAGATGTTAAATTTTCAGGTCATTATTCTCTTTTGTTTCAAACTGAATGCTGAGAAATTTCATTCAGGCAAGGCCTAAACTAGCCCAAGGTTCTGCTCAAGAAAGAGGTTTTTTTCTTTTCTTTTTCCATGATGGGCTAAGTTTTTCCTCTTCAGTCCACCCAAGCCTAGCCCATCCAATGAGTTTTCAATCAGCCTATTCTCTCTCTATTTTTTTTTTTTGTGTGTGTGTGTGTTACAAGGAAAAGACACAATCAAACTCTATCATTACACTCTTGAAACCTTAAACTTTAATACTTTAATCTACCTACATTTCTTTTTTCAAGTTACTCATGAAAGTTTCTGTTCAAGCAAAGCAAGGATTGCCGAGAGGGACAGAAAAAAATAGATGATTAGGTGCGTGATAATAATATTTTTTAAAATGTTTTTTTACTTTGAAATACATTAAAATATCTGAAAATATAAAAAAATAATTTAAAATAAAAAATAATAATATTTTTCAGAAAATACCTTTAAAACACACAAAAAAAATTGTAAAACAAAAAAAATCCGACCCACAGCACTGTATGCTATCGTGGTGGAGACAGAGGTAGGTAACGGTAGCAGAACAAAAGAATTGTTGCCATTATGAATGAGTTTAGGGGTTTGTGAACCAGCCAAGTAGATTCAGCAGAACAAAAATCTCTTCAGAGGAGAGGTGGGAAAAAAGAGACGAATTAGATTCCCCAACTTTAACTACCGTCGTCAGTATCCTTATACTCCATTTGACCACCCAAAACCCCCACCATCACTGTCCTCCACTTTACATATCGATTTAAAGCATAGATCTTATTGTCCACATGAACAACAGTATACTAGCTGTTGGAAGAGAAATTAGCATCTGTTTTAAGTTAATTCTACCTTAAGACAAAAAGTCAAACGGAAAATTGCGGCGGTTAATTAATGAAGTAAAAAGCTCCACGCTTTCAAATGGCCTCAAGCAAACCATTTTTTTTTTTTAATATGATTGTGGACTGACTCGGCCAGCAGAGACCATTTGAAGCAAAATTCATTAGAATTCTATAGAGCTGGAAGGAAGATTTGTGCGAGAACTTACCGAAGAGGAGAAGATTTTTCGAAACTTGATGAGTGGTGCCCAGAATCCGGATGAGAGAAATGGTGAGAAAATTTGGAAGGGAAACCTGACAATTTTCATGCGGAATCCACTTAACAAGGAAAGTGCTTAAATGATTTGCAAGAAATCTGCGGCCAAAATGATTGAGCATTCATTCAAGAAAACTTAAAGATTTCTGCAGTTCTGGGGATTTCGAAGCCTAAGCAGAGAAATAATTTATCAAAGACGCAAAGACAGAACTGGAGAATTAAAGGGAAGAATTTCCAAGTCGTTATTTACTAAC
This sequence comes from Populus deltoides, assembly GCA_015852605.2. Lineage (NCBI taxonomy): Eukaryota > Viridiplantae > Streptophyta > Magnoliopsida > Malpighiales > Salicaceae > Populus > Populus deltoides. The sequence goes on from CM027571.2 coordinate 5,513,037, forward strand.
CTTTGATGGTTCCTTCCTTCCTTCCAAAATTCCAACACAAGAAAAAAAAAAAAGCAGAGCCACTTCACATCCTTAAAACCCAAAAAGGAAGAGGAAGAGAGGGGGGTATTAAAGAAACAGAGGGCCGCGAGTGGGCCTAAAATAGGGTTCTTTTGTATTCTCAACTCTCTGCTTTCTACGTTGGAATAGCACTTGCAAACCCTCTTCTACCTCTAATAAATGGAAGTGGGCAGTGGAATTCTTTCTGAGAACTGAGAAGGAAATGAATCAGACACTTGAGATATGGCGTGGCATTTGAGGGCCTTAACCCTTTAAATATTAATTTATTTCAATTAACAATCATTTGATGTTTCATACTTGACGCGGCGACCAAACGCCTTGATGACCAAATATTTGTCACAATCTTACCATGAGCGTGAAATCAAGATCTGGTCGGGTTTGTTTGTTATTGATGTGTGGTGAAGGTTTTTTTTTGGGATTTAAAAAAACTAATAACAACAAGTATTTTTAGTTTCTAGTAAAGTGTTGCTTGTGGTTTAAAAAGATTGTACTTTAAAAAGAACTTAATCTTACCCGTACGTATCTCAATATCTCAAAATCAAACACATACTTAGTTTTATTTTCCTGAACTAGTTATTCCTCAACTTGCACTCAACTCCCTCCTGGAAAGGTCCGTAGGGTGTGTGTATATATATATATATACATTGAGATAATTTTGGATTTTAAATATCTGGTGTTTGTTAGGTATTGAGATCTTATTTTTCATTTGAAAATATATTAGAATAATTTTTTTATTTTTGATATTAACAAATTAAGATTATTGAAAACATTAAAAAATATATTAATTTGATATTTTTTTAAAACAAATATACTTTTATAAGAAAAAAAATAAGAGTTATTAATCAGTCAATATCAAACATGCTTGAGGTGGAAAGTCATCAATCATGCCATGATATAGAAGAAGATAAAAACTCTCCTTATATATATATATATATTTAGAATAAATAGAAAGAAAAATTGCGATTTTACTAGAATTTTTATAATCACATTGTTTTTATATCTTAGATGTAACAGTTTAAATGGTTAGACTTAGCTACTTATAAATACTAATCTTTCGTACCATATTGTTAGGAGATTACAGGGGCAAGTACAAGTGAATTTAATGAGCTGACTGATACTCTTCTTTATTGCCGAAAGCAACATGGTTCAATATCCACCGTTGAGCCCTTGATTTGTATTTTCAATACACCTACGTACAGATAAAGCTGATGGGACCGTTATGAGCTAATACATATGCTTCAAAATAACTGGGCGATCGGGCATAAGAACTTGGGACGTTTTATAATTGTGGGTGTGGGATTCCCTTCAAAATAAATAAAAAATTATTGAAAGATGTATGGTATAAAGTTATTAAAAATTATAAGATTTTACGAGTAAACATGTTTCTAACGTGTTAATTGGATTAAAAATTCAAAACCAGTAAAATCAGACTTAACTCATGCAAAATCGGTAAATTCGATCTTATTTTATGAATTTATTGAATTTATGATATGAACCAAGTCATGTTCAAATTTGGCCTTAAAATTTCTGCTGACTTGCAAAATCGGTAAAATCAGTAAACTCAGTCTGATTTTACGAGTTTACTAAATTTGTGATATGAACCAAGTCATGTTCAAATTTGACCTTAAAATATTTGTTGACTAGTTTTGCGAGATTGAACATATTTTTCAAATCGTATATTGGATAAAGATAAAATTTTACAGAGAGATATTAAATATATAAACATATATTGTGGTAAATTTTTAGGTCAAATAAAGTTAGGGAACATAATATTTTAGAAGGTAAACTAATATTGTCAAATATGTCATGCAAGACCATCGTGTACTGTTTGGAATATATCTAGAGTTACCGGTGTAATTTTACTTCGATTAAAGTTGGGATAGAAACTAGATATCTGAAACTTTCCAACTATATATCGTAAGCCCAATAATTCATTCAAACGAGAGAGAATGATATGTTTGAAATAAGAAGAGAATGATATGTTTGAAATCAGGACTCAAATCTGCTAAGAATATACAAAAATTGGAGATTCAAGTTACATGGATGAATTTTAACATGAAAACTTTTTATTATTATTCTATGTTATTTATTTAATTTTAAATAATTATTTTTAATTTGATTTTTTTCTAGCGCATTAAACATTGTTTAGGAGTTTATTTCATTATTAAATTTATGTTAGTTAATTACTAATTTAAACTCATTAGCTTGCAATCTAAAAAGGGTCTATCAAGACTTATTGTGATGAGAACAATCAAGTTCTCACTAAGTTTTCATGTGCTTTGTACCTTTCAGTGATTTTTTTGTATTGAGAAATTTTATTTTGATATTTTTTATTTCTCCATGTTATTAATTTATTGATTCATACTATCTATCTCTCTTATTTTATTTAAATCACTCATTGATTATAATATTGTTGACTCATTTTATCAAATTTTAATGTAATTTAATTTCTTAACTAGAATTATCAATATATAATTAATTAAAAAAATTAGTTATAATTTTATAATTTTATGATCCGAGTTTATATTATATTTTTTATATCGTGTTAAAAAGGTATTTTTAACATTATTGGCCTACAAACTTAACCTAAATAAGTAGGCTGGAGGTCACATGATGAATATCCCTTGCCAAAACCAAGTTGGAATATTTCTTAGGCAATAGCTCCTTTTTTTTTTTTTTATCATTTTGTGTTAGTGTGGGATGCGCCGAGTGTGATCAAGAATCATGGATCGGATTTTCTTTCTTTTGTTTTTTCATTTGCTTAATTTTTTTTATTTTTATATATTGTGGTAGAAATTCTTTTATATAAAAAAAAGAAGGAAAATGCGAATGTGGGTGCTGCAATGAACCCGATCTGAATGGAAGAATTGTTATAATATATAACACGTGTTTAAGGATTTTAAATAGTACATCAAATGAATAGTCCACAAAGTTGCTAAGATATTAAAAGTTAACTTTTTTAAATTGTTTTTTTATTTGGAAAAATATTAGAATAATATTTTTCATTATTTTTACTATTAACATATCAAAACATTCAAAAAAAATATAAAAATAATAATTTTTGAGCAAACAATGTTTCGAGGGGAACGCACTTACTAGTGCTATATATGAGGAGTTAGAGAAGCGATGGTTCACCAATAAAGAAAACATAGATTCAAGTAATTATGATTTTAGTGAGGTGCAAGTGTGTGGTAGATCAAGTGAATCGTTAAAGTCTACAACGTGGATAGAAGTTAATAAGAGAATATATCTATTGATATTATGGATTATTTTAAATATCATATTTTTTAATTAAAAAAACGTACGTATACATGTTGAAGGTTTTTATTTATCTTATCTTGAAGGTTTTTCTTCTTCTTCTTTAAGTAAGAACAAATAACATTTATTTTTATAAATATATATATATATATATCATGGAAATAAAAGATTAATTAAACTTAAGAAGGGAAATTTTGTCATTCCAATACTTCAATTAAAAGTTTTATTTAATGGAATTAGGATAAAAAGGGATCAAATCAAAAGGAGAGAAAGTACAGGGATGGAACTGAGAAAGAAAAAAAGAGAGAGAAAGGTGCTTCACCATTGAACACATAAACAATGAATCACCATAAAAAAAATGTCAATTCCTCTGGTCGCGAAGAGGTAATGCCATGATTGAGATTTATTCAATTACCATATAATTAAAACCATTATAAAAGAGTGCCATTACATCAAACCAAAAGGAAATGGAGAAATAATTAGATATAAAGAGAGGTGGGTTCCAATTCCAAGCTTGTGCAATCCATTCGATATAAAGGCTAGTGGATTTTATAGGTTTCCAAAGTCAGCTTTCGTCTTTTCAAAGGATTCCGGATCACATGCTCTACTCCTGATCAATAATCTGCGTTTGCTGTGGTGCTTTGCATAGTTAATCAACAGTCCAGCAAACACTTGTTTGGTTGAACTGAAAAGCAAATGAGATCTCTCTCGTTATTAACCGAAAGCAGCATTTAATAAATCAGCGGTTAACGATCCATGATGGGAATCAGATTTCTTAAAGATGGAATCAAGCAGCTAGAGAACTATTAAGTCGGAGTACGATAGTTAATATATCTTTCGCTCAGTACTGTGGCCTGATGAAATCACAATCCACCAGAATCTTACTATAGGCAAGAATCCGGGTTAATGGCCTCACGTTTGTTTGAGAGAATAATGACGACGCAAAGCGGCCTTTCATTCCTTTGTTTTATCCTGGCGTTTGTTGATTCATTTCCCCCCGGCAACGAGAATTGGTATTGGAATCAACGTGGGGAAGAAGGAAGGCGGGGAGTAGGAGAAGGCCGCTCCGCTGCTTTCGAATCCGCTGGTATACGGAATCCGGTCTCTCAGCATCCGCGGCCTCTTGAAATTTGCCCTTCAGCTGACCTAAGAGGATTCCAAGCATGTTTGTTCTCGGTGACGTCCATTACAGTCTGTTTCCCGTATCCTTCTCGGGATCTCATGAGGCTATTCTAATCTTTAGATCTCTTTAATGGAGCTCGGCCGTTGTTATGATTCCTTGCACCTCAATAATTATTAATGTTAACTGGTGCAATTTTCTTTCTAAATAATTTTAAAAATATAATCGGTCTTTTTTTTTTTTTTTCTACTAGGTCCTAACAAATCTCGCATCTCTTTGTTTTGTAATTAATATAAAATCAGTTTTAAAATCTGATCATTATTTAAAATCAGTATACCATTATTTATTCAATAATTATTTTTAGTATATATATTTTTAATGGCATCTCTTTGTTTCATGCGAGTTTTTTGGATAATATTGGTTTTTAATATTTATAAAGCCAAACTAGAATAAATAAATCATTATCAGATTTTGTTCAAAGATGTTGACATGTGTATAATAAATTGTTTGATGGACGGTTTGATTTTTACCTTATTCAAATTTATTTTTAAATAAAAAAATATATATAATATCTTTTTTTTTTGGATTTCCACAATTCTTTAGCGTAATAAAAATATGTATAACAAAAATATACTAATAAAAGTATATAGATTTAATAAAAAAATATTTTTGAGATTTTTATTCATTATTTCTTATATAAATATATTTTTTTATTATCATATAATTTAATATAATTAGATTTTTTTTTAAGAAAATAATAATCTGATGACAGCTAGCGGACTAGGTACTTCAATTTGTTACAGGGAGGAGTGGGGACCGTATGCTCCAGCGACGGCTCGAGACAGAAGGGTCGAGTACTCAAGTTGCTAGGGTTCCGTATCCTGCTGGACCTTCTCTATTTATTGGATCTTAGCCGTCCACAACAACTTTATGCGAACATGGGACCACTGGTATCTTAGCCGTCCACAACAACTTGATGCGAACATGGGACCACTGGTATGTTTCTTTTTTGTATTTCAAAAATATTTTTAAAAAAGAATTTACCGTTCACCACAGTTTTATGCGAGCAGGGGACAATTATAAGTGTTTTTGTTTTTGTATTTTAAAATTAATTTTGAAATAATTAAATTTTTTAATTTTTTAATGTTTTTAGATTATTTTGATATTAAAAATAAATTTTAAAAAATAAAAAAAATATTATTTTAATATATTTTTAAATAAAAAATAATCACTATCACATCACAGTAACAATAATAATATGCTCACCATCTGCATGCACTGACTGCCACCCCCCTAAGCCTCAATGTTTTTATTTTTCTCCATTGGCCGTGAGGGGCGTAATGAGATATTTTTTGGTGTGCTGTGGTATGTACATATTACTATTTAGCGTCTTGACAAGTACTATAAAATAAATCTTTCAAAACATTCTGCAACGTAATTCTAGACTTTACCTAGATTTTAACGCGTTTTCTCAGGTCCTTGACCTCGATAGTCGATCCCACTGAAGGAAAAATGGGCACATGGAATATTATTTCAGCTGACACAAAATCTGTAGTATCAAGCCCACGAAGAACACCAAGAAGATTATATTAAACGCACGCGCAGCATTTTGTTTTGTTGTTTAGGTATTTTGCCACAATAATTTCAAATTAATCAGGAATCAGTACTCCACTTTTTTAATCAGAAAATAGCTACACTTTAATTGTGTATACGTCATACGTGCGTACTGCAACTAATTCATTCATCACAACAGTACAGTACTTTACTATTGTTGGGGATTTCTGCTCACTTGCCAAATGATGGTGTTCACAATCATTGCTTAAAGGAGACTAAGTACTCTAACACAATATTTAATATAGTTCGGTTAGTTGCCTACATTCACAGGAGAGATCAATATTATTAGAGATGGAGAAAGAATACAACACATGGAGAAGGATCACATCCACTCAACTCTCATCTCACATTACTACATTGGGCAGCAGCTGCATAAGATAGCAGGGCTGCTGGTTGCAGCCCTTCTTTCTTTCTCTCTTCTTTTTTTTTTTTGTAGCTCTATTACTGGACTCTCTTTCTTATTTTGTGCTACATCTTGGTGTCTATTTATAGACTTCAATGACAGCTCTTCTTGCTCATTTGTCAACAATGATGGTTGTCAAACTTACCAAACTTTGACATTAGACAATGGTTAATGTTGGTTGCCACCAACAACCCACCATTGTAGCCTCCTTTTTTAACAATGTTAAGGGGCTACAAATGCTGTACCAGCAGCCCTTTTTTACTCTAATATGGCAACCATTTTCTTTGACAATAGCAGCTATATAATTGGCAATATTCCAACAGCTATTAATATCCTTCTTATTTCTAAAAAATCTTGAGTCCAAATCTTTATTTTTTGAAAAAATAAAGATTTACTTATCACAAAATATTTGACAGCAGTAGGCGTACCTGTAAAGATATCATAGCTTTGATTGATGATGTTTATGTTGAGGATAAAAATAAGGATGATGATGATTTATCTAGTCCATCTGAGCATGAGTGGTTGCTCCCAGGATGTTGATTCTAGTGAAGAGGATGCTAGTGAGGTTGAAGGTTCAACTGGGCATGCCACTCTGATGGTCTTACAAGCTTGATTCATCCTCCATGACTTTTCCTGGATATTACGGATGGATTTCTTTATTACAGGTGTGGCGCCCTCAGTTCATGCTTGGCGTGATTATTGGCATCACAAATGTGCCTCCAAATATAATAGTATAGGTTGCATAACTGCATGCTCAGCTTCAAGAAATACATTGATAGAAGCAGATTCTACGCGACTTCACCCATATCTGTATCAGAAGATGTTAGCATTCTTCAAAACATCCTAGTCTGTTTCGCTTGGATTGATGACATGTTGGATGTGGTAAGAAAGGAGAAGAGAAATCCATATCATTTATGTACTGATCATATGTTTTTGTGATAAATCTTTGATCAGAAAAAGAACAAAAATATTGAAGGACATATATGCTTGCAAATGGGATCTTTGAAAATAAGGAAAAAAAAAATAATATTATTACATATAAATTAGACCTCATGGCTAAAACTGCTTGCTCGATTTTTCTAATTAATGCATTCAAGTAATTAATTAATTTGTGCACGGACGCTCCTACCACAAGTGGTGCGCCTGATATTACAGCTGTTATTTAAAAATAAATACAGTCACACAAACGTTGCTAACACTTCAAATCCGTACACAATTGAACCGCTGTCTTTATTATGGTTGTAAGAAGATATTTGATAGCGCGTGTATGATATTAAATTATTAATGTCATAATACACTAAAAAAATTCACAAAAGCTTCCTTTTAAAATTAATAACTTTTGATATCTTTATGACTAAAGTGATATTGTGATAATTTTTCTGTTGTAGTTAAGAAAGATAATTTTTTTAAAAAATATTTTTAATTATAATTTTAAAAAATAAATTGAAAAAACATGAATCTTTCATACAAAATAATAGTAAAATTTTTATAAATAAAGAATATATTATTTTATTTTCTATAAAATACGGTAAGAAAGAGTAAAGGAGTACTTCAAACTCAGTTTGTTTTTGTGTTTCAAAAACGCTTTTGAAAAAATTTAAAATTTTTTATTTTCTTCAAATTAATATTTTTTTAGTGTTTTTATTATATATAAAAAATATAAATTTATTTATGTTTCGTTAGGAAGCTCGAGAAAATACGAAAATATAAAATAGTTTTAGAATAACCACTGACATGTTATTACACTCAAATAACTGAAATTCTGATTTACTGTGCATACATGAAAAAGACTCCATCGCATAAATACTGAACTTAAACCTCAACTGAAATTCTGATTCACTGTGCCCACATGAAGCTCGAGGTTGTTGATATATATATATATATATATATATATATATATATATATATAAAATATAATGTTATTTCTCCTGTATAATTAATTAAAGATTTTCTCAAGTAATATCAGGTTTTAATTATGAGTTTTCCGCTGTTATTTAAAAATAAATATAGCCACGCAAACATTATTAAAACTTCAAATCCATACACAACTGAACCGCTGTCTTTATTATAATTGTAAGAAGATATTTGATAATTAATGTTATAATATACTAAAAAAATTCATGAAAACTTCCTTTTAGAATTAATAACTTTTGATATCTCTATGACTAAAGTGATATTGTGAAAATTTTTATAGTTGTAGTTAAGAAAGATAATTTTTTAAAAAATATTTTTAATTGTAATTTTAAAAAATAAATTGAAAAAAAGATGAATCTTTTCATATAAAATAATTGTAAAAAAGTTTATAAATAAAGAATATATTATTTTATTTTCTATAAAACACGGTAAGAAAAAGTGAAAGACTACTCTAAACTCAGCCCGAACCTCCTAATCCGGGATAAATTAGCTTTGTTTGAAAATATGATTGCAGTTATTTTTTAAAATGTTTTTTACTTGAAAATATATCAAAATAATATTTTTTTATTTTTTAAAAATTATTTTTGATATTATTGTATTAAAATAATCTGAAAACATTAAAAAAATATTAATTTAAACTAAAGAAAAAAAATAAAACAAATTTAAATTTTTTTTAAAATGTTTTTAAAATGATAAACTAGGTAAAAAATGAGGAGAGAGATGGCAGGCTACCACGACTTCACGTGGGATTGAATCGGGTGATCGATCTGTCACTTGCAGCGAGTCATAAACGTTCATATCTTCCCATCCTGAAGGACTGACGATTATTAATCTCAGGCCAAATTCAAGTAACAGAGGCACACAAACACCTACTTCTCCACCCCCAGCATGATGATATATGTATCTCTCCAAATCATTATTCATTGCATTCCCTTCTTCAGTCCCTGTTCTTCTTACCAGCATTTTAATTAACCAGTGGAAGAAACCGAAATAAATGAGAATAAATTGAACATACAGATTTCATCGGCCTGTCCGTTACGTTACAATATGGCTGTTTGGCTCGCAAAATCAAGAACCATCACCCATCACTTAAAGAGAAAGGTGGGGTTCATGGGGATTTTTCACCAAGATCTTTGGACTTCTTCTTCTTGCAAGCAACCAGGCCCTTTATCGTCAGTATTTATCCCAGGGTTTCACGAGCATCAGTACTCAAGTACTCCACGTTTGTTTCCTTTCAACTCATCAATTTCCACCCGTTTCTCCCTTCATCGATTCAAATCCACCAAAGCTGCAAGCCAACTTGAACATCTGTACTCTACTGATGATGATGATGATGATAATAGTCAGGTAAATATTCTAATATTCAACTCTGCTTTTCTAGTGGATATTTTGTTTTGCTTTGTTTTCTTCTCTTTTGATCATGAATTGGTTCATTTTACCCACTTATGGAGTGTTGAGTACATAATACACTTCCGATTCACAAAAAGATGATGGCTCAATTGCTTGTGACTATGACAAAAAAAAAATTGTCTGAGGGCATCTCTTACCAAAATATTATGTTTTTTCCTTGTCATGAACCGAAGTGTTAACCTTAGATTCTAGCAGTTTACAAACATTGACTTGTTCTTTGCACACCTATTTAAAAAACCAAAATAACTTACGATTTGGGAAGATATCATTTTTGTTTCTTTTCTCTTGTAGAGAGAATTCGACGACCCTCTCTCATGTAAAACATCTCCATATGCTTCTATCAATGGAATTCAATGATCTTCGAGGAATTACTCATCATGTTTTTCAAATTTTTACACACCACGTGCTTCTTTATTTTAAACTGATCTCTGGCAAGTGTATACTGCCAAGGTGTTACCCTTTTTATATATGAGATCGATGTCCCTTTTCATAAGTAATCATGCGCAAATACATTTTACGGTAGTTTTGAAAAGAAAAGAAAGGTTTCTGTTATTATTTTTCCTATGAAGAACAACAATCAAGCACGATGTGTTTTGTCACATTTTCGAGATCAGCTGCTTAGTAGGTGGCTACTTCCTTCTACCTTTCTGTTTTTCTGGAAGGAAAAGAAAGGGGAAGAAAGAAAAGTACCTAATCTCCGATTATCAAAGAATTAAGACAAAAACGATCTACCCTCTTCTGATTAGAAAACAAATCTATTCATCATCCTTCTTTAGGATAAGAGAAATGATAAAATAACATTTTCCTGATAAAGCAGAATAAGGATATATATATGGACACGGATTTCGTATTTTTGATAAATGGGAATTTTCTCATTCATGGAAAGAAAAAAAACCCACTAATAAGTAAATTAATTAAATGACGGGGACGACGACCTAGCTACTGCGATATAATTGGCAGTCCAAGATTATCCCGTAGCTTCATAAAAAGGGGTCATTGAAGGTATTACCTTTCCTAATAATTTTTACTCCAAAATATCTGTCTCGAGTAGGAAGGTATTACCTATCCTCCTTTTTTAGAGGAGAAGGCAGCGGTACCATTCCTTTCCTTTTTGGACAATCGTCCGTTCCGGTTTTTACCTAATCCTTATCCTTCAAGCTTGTCCAATTATTATCATCAAGATATAACCTTGAGCTCTTCTACTATTTGAGTTCCAGTAATCCCTATATTTCGGCTGTCAAATTCACTGTCAGAATAGTGTTGTGCCGTAATTGGTAATCCTATTTGCTTGGACAAGTAGAAGAGAAACCAAAAGAGAATAAAAAATAGTGGTGCTGATTGTTGAAATTGGAGATCGAGTTCGAGCTTAAAATGGGAATTGAGTTCGAGCAAAATTAGGCCTGGGGCTTGTGGGAAGGGTCCCTAATAGTTCATTTTCATCGTGTTGACCCTTTTAAGTCTTAATAATAGCTTTGACCCTTTCAAGTCGTAATAGCTTTGATCCATTAATCAAAATTGTACTGAGGAATTACTGCTAGTAAACTCCTTACACTATATCCAAAACAAACTTGCAAAACTCTTCTTTTAGTCCATGTAGAACCACTATGGATTTTGAAAACTGAACTTGTGTTTCAATTATTACAAAATTGAATAGATATCTTGCTGTTTTAGGACCTGGATTTTCCTGGAGGGAAGGTCGCTTGCATATCTGAAATGAGATTCTTACCAGAGTCCGCTGGGAAGAGAATACCCTGTTACCGTGTTCTTGATGACAATGGAGAAATAATCGTGGGCAGCGATTATGAACAGGTATCTCTTTCCATCTAATGAAAGCAATCCACAGCCGTTGAATCTGGCCAAAAACTACATCATCTTGGTCGTAACAGCATAACGAGTTGTTTAATGTAGTTTCTTGTGTACGAAAATTTTGTCAGCTGTGCGAGGAAATTGCAGTGAAGATGTATACAAACATGGTGTCCCTTCAAATGATGGATACCATGTTCTACGAGGCTCAGCGCCAAGGAAGAATTTCCTTCTACATGACCTCAACTGGTGAAGAAGCAATAAACATTGCATCAGCAGCTGCACTAAGTGCAGATGATATCATCTTGCCTCAGGTATAGCATTTGCACATTGGATGCTTAAATTTGCAGTTCCGGGCCAAATTGTCATGTCACTCGTATATATTAAGGCAAGAGTTTGATCCATCTGATGCAATTTCAGTACCGAGAGCCCGGGATTCTATTATGGCGTGGTTTCACAATTGAAGAATTTGCCAGCCAATGCTTTGGAAACAAGGATGATTGTGGGAAAGGGAGGCAGATGCCCATGCATTATGGGTCTAAGAAGCACAATTTTGTCACTATTTCATCACCTATAGCGTAATATATCCATCCCAGTAGATATTTCTGAAATCTTCCGTGTATTTCTTATTGTTAATCAATGTTACGTTTGTAATGTCATCAAATGTTCTTGATTACTATTTATGCTGCTTGTCAGAACTCAACTTTCTCAAGCAGTGGGCGTTGCTTATTCTCTTAAGATGGACAAAAAGGATGCTTGTGTTGTCACATATACTGGAGATGGTGGTACCAGTGAGGTAACAGTACAAAAAACTCTCAAGCGTTTTTCCTTCTTCCTCTCGGATTTGTTTTTGTTTTTGTTATCTAATATTTAACTAATTTTTCAGGGAGATTTTCATGCTGCTTTAAACTTTGCAGCAGTGACAGAAGCTCCTGTGGTCTTTATCTGTCGCAACAATGGCTGGGCCATTAGTACTAATATATCAGAGCAATTTCGAAGTGCTATTCTGATCACTTATCTTCTTACGCTTTCATTTTTATTCTCAAGTACAAGGTCACCGTATGTTGCAACTTACTAGCTAGTAACTGCTAGAGACTCAGTCCTCGTCCACGTGCACCTAAGTAATCACATTATTTGGACCCGAGTACACTAACCATTCAATGTTTTATGGTATTTGTAATCTTGAGTTTGGGTAAAAGAGTCTTCTTTGTTTAAGTAGTTTACCTCTAATGTCAACTGGAAATAGGTGTATAGTCATGGTCATGTCTTCCAATTGTTCTGGAAGGGAAAGTCGGAGCATCTTCTGATATTGTATTGTAAGCTGTAGATATGCTATATGTCTGGTAAATGATTTTCATGCTTTTTTATATAGAATATGTTCCGCAGGCGATGGCATTGTTGTCAGGGGTCAAGCTTATGGAATCCGAAGCATACGAGTAGATGGAAATGATGCTCTTGCTGTTTACAGTGCAATTCACACAGCTCGCGAAATGGCCATAAGTGAGCAAAGGCCTCTATTAGTTGAGGTGAGATTGAACTTCCTCGTAGGATTTTCTTGCCAGCATCTGAGGCATTGATCCTTTCTAAACTTCACAGCAGCCAGAATACCTTTAATATCACCCTTGTAAATTAACAAGCAACAAATCTTCAGGCTCTTTCATATAGAGTAGGCCACCACTCCACATCTGATGACTCCACAAAGTATCGGTCAGTTGATGAAATTGAATACTGGAAAATGGTACGGAATCCTGTAAAAAGATTCAGAAAATGGGTCGAAAGAAATGGCTGGTGGAGCGAGGAGGAAGAATCAGAGCTCAGAAGCAGCATGAAGAAGCAGGTAAAAGTTGACAGAACTTCCCGTACAAGCTTCTTCATTGTTCAACATGTTTTATTTGGCCAAAGTTTATATCAAGTTTTGTTTATTTCTTCTCGCAGCTTCTGCAAGTGATTCAAGTGGCAGAGAAAAAAGAAAAACCTCCACTCAAGGAGTTGTTCTCTGATGTCTATGATATTACACCACCAAATCTTCGAGAGCAAGAGAAACAACTCAGAGAAACCATCATTAGACATCCTCAGGACTATCCCTCTGATGTTCCATTGTAGAATATCTGAGATATGCTGAGAAGATAAGAGATAGTTTCGTCAACACTGACAGCAAAGAAGCTTTAAGCCCGTGAGAAGCAACATGTAATCAATAAAGGGATCCGAATACCGCATCTGTAAAGATTCCAACTGTTATGCTCGTATAATAATGCAAATAATTTCTCTATTTTAACTCATGTTTTTTCACAAGATAGAAATAAGAAGAATCTGAGCACATTACAAGAAACGTAGTCTGATGGGTTGCTTAACTCGAAGTTGTACACGGATGTCCTCCAATGACCTCGCAATGAAATTAAAAAAATAATAATAATTAAAATGGTAGTAAAAATTTAGGCAAATCCTGAACGTTTTGTCAAACTTAAATTAATTAATGAATTAAAAAAAAACCAAATTATCGTTCTGAACCTCCCAAAATCTCTCAATTAGTATTTATATGAAAAACATCTAAGATATCATTGAAACATCTGAAGTATTATTTGACTTTCTAATTTAGCATGCACCTGAACATGTTTTTAGCATCAATATATATCTAAACTTGAAAGAAAGGTGAATTTGAGTCAGATTTTGATTTTTAAATCAACTTCCTTAGACTTTTAAGGGAATTTTAAGTTTTGAAGGAAACTTTTCGTGTTTTTGGAGGGAATTAAGATCTTAACCTATTTTTGGCGGGGTTAGGAAGCATTAATAGGCACATGGTCCTACCATTAAGGATGTGAATGCCATGGTCTCCTAACAAAAGGGCTAATTGAGAAATCTTTTACTACAGGATAGCAAATTGAGAAATACTTTAGTTTCACCAATAGTTTCTTCAGGTTTTAATTTAAAAATCTCATATCATGTTGATTTCACTTTATTAAAATAATGAGGAATTTGAAGAAAAACTAGCAAGGGTGTCCCATACTTCTCTTGGCGTTGGTAGCATCCTGAATATGCTCTAGCATATCTTCTTCAATTATGGTCTTCAAGACAAACATTGCTTTGCCAACTTTAATCTTTCACTTGCGCAAGATTCCATTTCGGCTGGTTATGTGTCTTCACTACCATTGACTACCTCCCCCGTGCCTTGCATGTAAGACATCATACAGGTTAACCATTTACTGTAATTTTAATTGTTAAGTTTCTTGATCCCTCCAACAATGTGAAGATCTCTCATGCATGTCTGCTTCTATAAAATCAATTTAAAATACTGTTGTTGAACCTGTGATTGACAAGTGTTGTCACTTTTTTAAGCTGCTGCTGCTGGCACTTCTGCTTTCTAGTGAGGCTGCTCTTGCATAGAAGGATGCTGCTACTGGAACAATCTGGGAGGTCTGCTACTGCCTCGTCCTGGAATTGATCAAAAACTTGTTGTCATGGAAAGGGTGTCATCTGCTATGCTGGTGTTGAAAAAGGGCGTCGTTGCTTTTGTTTTCTTTTTCCAAAAAACAAATTGTTGTTGCGTTTGTTTTACTGATGCTACGAGTTTTTGTTGCTGCAAAGGAGGATGATAATGCGTGGGGTTCTACTACAAGCTGCTGCTACTGCTCTTGTTTTTTTTTTTTTTTACTTCCTTGGTCTTTTAATCAACCTAGGATACCAATTATTGAACAAAAACTTGAACAAAACTCACGTAAGTTTTTACTCTGAGAAAAAAAAAAAAAAACAGTAGCTAGTGTTTTTCTTTTGTTCGCTCTCATTGATCTGAATATTCAAGGTGGTTTTAAATAGCCTTACAAATCCTACTAAGCTAAGACTTCTATTTTTATTTAACTAAGAAAAATTAATCAACTAACTATCTCTTAACTACACTAAAACTCTAATATACCATTGATCTTTTAGAATTCTAAAAATATTAGAATTCTTGTAAACTCTAAATTTCTATGAAGCTAAATTCTAGCTGATGCTAAATTCTAACAAAAGCAGACCTCGATCTAGATGTACTTCAATAATTATCATAGATTCAGGCTATATTCAAGGTGAAAGTGGACAATTGATCTGGAAAGAAAGAATATAATTCAACGGCTAATGGAATTCCAATGAAAATTTTGTTCTACTTTCTAAAAGCAGGTGCCTTGTATAATCATTTGTCAACTCTATGTTCATCTTTTTTTCTTGCTCCCCACTTCTTGGGTGCTTTTTGGTTCTTAGTCCACTAGCGTGTTTCTAGCAATTTCAAAGGTGATATTATGCAAACAAGAAAATGTGAAGAGCATATAAAGCCCGGAGACATAAATCAGCGTTGACTACACGGAAAAAGCTTGATAATCTGATTGTAATCAATACCCTTATTTGAGAAGATCTTTCTTTCTTGGCGAGTATAGCGTAACAATCACATCCAATATCAATTTGTAATGAACTTTGAAAGAGAGACAGACATCAAATATCAATGCGGGAGAAGACACTTTAAATGGTTCCTGGGATGGATCCTTCCAAAACGAATTAAAAAAAAAACAAGGGATTCCCTCAACAATCGACAGTCCATATACTCCAACATTGTGGTAGGTACTGTTGTATAGTCTACCTTATAGTAGGTTTATCTTGACTGCTACCATGCTTTGAGCTGGCGCCTAGCTTGGTAACTTGTTAAGGTTCGCAGTCAGGAGACATAACAGATATGCTTTGAGCAACTATTGGGATTGCATTGCCTGGCTGGAATCTTGATATTTTCGTAGTTGTTTGACCCTTATCCATATATACCAAAGTGAGTACTTATGCCATGATATTCTCTGCAATATCCTCATAAAGGTTGGTGGACTTCTAAATGCGCTGGAAAAACGGAATGATTATTGTATGGGGATCGATAGAGTAGGTTCTGCGCAACATCAAGATGAGAAACTAGCGTATGCTCGAGTTATGCAAATTATCATTTTAGCAGACAAATCAATTATGAATAGCTGTAATTAACAAAGACGTACTCTCGGCATATAATATGTTTACACCATGATAAATTGTATCTCTCAAGTTAACATATCTGTACGTATGACGAGCAGATTTTCAGTTCACTAGTTCCACTGGATAGGGTACACGAATATTGCATACTATATGAACCATATCAATCTTAATGTTGACATTTATATTTTTATATTTTTCAAAATCAGGCAAGTGGTTATTTCAAAATCATTCTATATTTTTATATTTTTCTCCAGTTTCAAAACAAAACATAAATAAGTTAATTTTTTTTGGATAAATGAATAAATTTTAGTAAAAAAAAGATTTTTAACTTGATTTCTCCGAAAAATATATTTATAATAATAATTAAAAAAAAAAGAGGCAATGTTACGAAAGAAATTCTCATATTTTTAGTTTGAAGCTTGACTAATCTGGTAACAATAATTGACACCGAATGGTAGTCAGATAGTCAGATTCCAAACCGACGCCAAGTCAGGGTGAATTCGTCGGCATGTGGTGGGCACCACGTGGCTGATCGTGAGCCACGCAGCGTTCTCTTCACCCGTCAGTGCTCCTTTTTATCACATCAGTTGTGTCTGGGCCCAAAAGGGTAGTTCTTATAAATTTTATGATTTTACGAAAATATAATTGATGCCCCGTCATTTTACCGGGTAAGGTTAATTTGGTTATTTTTGCACACACAAGGTGATATGAGCTCAATTGCCATTTAAAATTTACATAACCATTTATGAGCGGTAATGGTAATGTTTGGGATTTTTTTTTTTTATTATTTTATTAATTAGTAATTTTGATGGCTGTAATAATAATGATAATAATATCAATAGTACTAATAATAATAAGAATAGCAGTAGTAGTAGTAACAATAATGATAATTCATCAATCGATGTAAAATTTGTTGAAAATTGAGTTTTATTATTTTTTCATGTATGATGTTTCTGATATAATATTCTAGATTACTGGTCTAAAAAATTTACGTGGCTCAACGTCCTTTTTTATTCTTGATTTTACCGTTCAATATTAATTTTTTAAATTAAAAAATAGTCATTCAATTTTCTTTAAATATATTGAATAAATCAAATCAAGAGTTAGCTCTTATATATTTTATTAGAAACTCATGTCCTAAGATAAGAGATTTATTTTTAGGTTTATAGCATTGCAAAAAATTCTCCAATTAATTCATGTTTTATGTAATGAGGTGAGTTTCCAATCTCTAATCATACTTTTTTAATCCCTTTTATAATATATTTTTTCATTAATATTTTTCATCCAAACTAACATCACGTCACGTACACTTGTATCTTGGTATAAAAATATCAAGATAAAAAAAAACTAAATATCCAATTAATTCACTTGAAAATTTCCAGTTAATTTAAATGATGCATCACAATTTCAATTATTTTTTTCTATAAAAATAACTACCAACAATATCTTTAAAATATGAAACAAATATGTTTTATTAGGATTTAAGATGTATTCTAAATATGTTTATTTGTCATATATTTATTAAACATACAAAAAGAACAAATTAAATATTTGTCTCATATTTTATTTTAAGTTATTAAGAGAAGAATTGTTTGAATTTAAGAATCATAATAATAATATAAGTATAATTAGCATGCAAAAATATATTAATTTGAATAGTAAATTATGGCAAAAAGACCTATTTGGGATCTAACTAAAATGAAGATACAACTATACATCTAAAGATTTATTGGAGACATTATTTAAAATATAAAAACATATGAGCTACTTACTATATTTAGATTTAAGGATATTTTTTACATCAAAATATAACATGTGCGATTATTCTGTTAATTGAAATGGAAAATATGAATAAAAGAATTTATGATTTTTTATTTAAAAATTAAATAAGCACAATTAAAAAATATAAGAATAGATTAAAAAGTCATAAGGAAAAAATAGATCATTTTGCTTAAAAAATAATGATATTCTTTTCAATAATTCAAGAAGTTCCCTAACCTTTTAGCCAAAAGAAAAACTCAAAAGCTATTTGAAGGGATGCTCTCTTTTTTCGCATTTGAGTTTTGATTCATTAAAAGGCCTTAGCCCAGTTTACAGGCCCAGGCCCAACTTGAGTCCAATAGGAAGGGTAATTCGATACAGCCCAACGTGCTGTAGTACAAACTACAAAGCCTAAATGAGAAAGACTTTAATAAAAGAAAATTTTACTGTTAGTTATTTCAAAAAAATAAATATATAAAAGTAATTGAAAAAAATATTTCCATCTAGAATTTTTCTTTACTAATTATATCTTTTTATTTTTTTAAGTGGATATATAAAATAACAAATAAGATATTTACTTCATAATCACTATAAAATTACTTACTTTATGCTAAAACTTTAATTTTTAAAAGAAAGAATATACTTTTAAATCATAATATTGCACCTTAGCGTAAATTTGGATCCTGGTGTTTCCGAGAGGTGATGCTGTAACTGGTCTGCCTTGAAAGTAAATGAATGGTTTTTGCTCCAATCCATCTGCATCCAATCACCTTATACATCCTTTCCCTTTTCACGGCTTTCTTAACTCGAACCACAGCCTCCCATTGACCCCTTCGTTTATCCGAGCCAATACCAAATACGGTAGGGATGACTCTGGTTCTGATTCCATCAACCTCTCTGCAACTCTTTCAGAGAGTTTCAGGTCTCCATGAATCAAACAAGAATGAAGTATTGATTCCCAGATTAAAGAACCAGGCTCACAAGGCATTGATTCTGCAACATTCAATGCTTGATCAAGTCTACCATCTCGACACAACAAGTCCATTAAGGCAAGCATAATGCTCATTGCTTGGTGTAACCCCATACCTTCCTTCCATGGACAAGAATATGGCCATTCCTTCATTGATAGAAACTTCAAAGTTGCAGGCTAACAGAATCTCAGCTAGTGCTATTTGATCTGGTGGCAGACCTCTCCTGAGTAGTTCCTTAAAGGTTTGCCGGACCTCATACACCCTACCATTCTGAGTTAAACCCAAGTCTCAAACTAACAAATCTCTTAGAATCATCTCATTAAAGATTCTCATAGCACAGTCAATGAAACCAAATTTACTGTACTTCTCCACCAACTAGCTGGTAACAATAGCATTCAACTCCAAACCTGATTTGACTGCCAAGGAATGGACTTGTGTTCCCTGCTCCAACTGAAGAAAGGAAATAAAGTGTAGAACACTGCTTAACGTGAACTCGGTAGGCCTAATATCCTCCCTCAAGGTGAGCACAAAAAGTCGGAGACCATCCTCCCTCAAGCCGCAGTACACATAGCTTGAAATCATGGAATTGCATGGTGCAGAATCCCATCGACCCTGCTCTTCAAAAAGTCGAACTGAATCCTCCAATCTGTTGCATTTGGAAAACAGGTCAATAGTGGCATTTGATATAATGCTATTACAAAGAAATCACACTTCGACACAGAGCAAAAATCCCCTCACCCTTCTCCGAATTTCGCAAATTTGAACAGGAAGTAATCACTACAGAAACTGAAAAAACATTAGGTGAATGCCCCCAAGGATCTCATCAAACAAAACTTACCCAATGCCAACTCTATGGATATCCCGATTTACAGCATACTGAAATCAACGAATTCCAAGAGGTAACATTCAGCTCTTCCATTGTCAAGAACACACTCATGCGCGAGCTTTTTTAGAAAAATATTTTTTTCCTTCTTATTTTATTTTATTTATTCTTTATTATTATGCTTATTTATTTATTTTTGTATTTGAAGGGAAAACTTACATTTATAATGTTACTGGTTTTTTAAGGTTTTGATTTATAACAAACCTCTTATCCTTCTTTTTGTCTACATCAATTAGTATCATAGCTTAATAATTCTTGGTTATCTTGTTTTATTGTGTGCTGCAGAACAATCATAACTAGAAAACGTTACATAATAGAACATACTTGTGTAGGAAAGGATGAGGAGGTTTCGCCTTAATAAAAAATCTTTCAAAAACTAGTGTGTAGTTTTTGTCTACTTAAATTATTGTCATTCTAAATTTTGGTGGTGGAATTTATGATGGAACAACTCAAATAAAAGTGTTGTGTTAAGAATACACAATGGAGCTTCCAACACAAAAATATCATCCTAGGAATTCATGATCAGGTGGTCAACATAAAGGTATTAGAAATCTATAATAAGATGATCCATACACAAAAAAATATTTTTGATATAGAGAAGTCTTAAAAAAAACTGAAATTGAAGATGAATTTATTTTAATCTAGTGAGATTGATGCAAGAGCTCTTAAAAAGAATAGATGTTTTTTTATTAATTTTATCTTTTCTATTTTTAGTATAATTCTTTTTTTTTTTTGACCTTTTGATAAAGAAAAATATAAAAAAATAAAATTAATTATTTAAAGAATCTTGCTGTTAATAAACCCATATCATTCATTCACTCTGCCTCTGAGAGACCCTAGAGCGTAATCTAAAAAGCCAAGCTTCCCATACACGTCAATTAAAGAATTCCCAGGCACCACACTCGAAGCACCCAAACCCCGTATAATGCGACCATGAGTTTACTTTCCATGCAGAACACCAAACACCACAGACATTGAATTGAGTAAGGCCCGTTTGAAGTGTTTTTTGAAAATAAATTCGAGAAGTGAATTCAAGTAACGAAGTATTTTCCGTGTTTGGTGATAATGGAAAATAAGTTGGAAACACTTTCTGTGTTTGGTTTGGAAATGGGAAAATAACTTATTATGTTTTATTTTTCCAAGTTTATTAAAATAATGAGGAACAAATCTTACAACTTAAAATTTGAATGGAATGAAAGAAAATATAATTTCAAAATTATCTCAAATAAAATAAATAATAACAAAATAATGGCAAATCTAAAAATTAAAAAAAAGGTAAAAATTAAAATAATAATAATTAACATCATAAATTATTTCAAATAAAATAAGTAACAATCAAAAATGAGGACCAAATTTGATAGATAAAAATTTCAATAAAAATGATAAGCAAAAGCAAAAAAAAAAAAAACCAAAATTAATATAAAAATTAAATTTTAAGAGATGGAATTGAAAAATAAATATTCAAAACAAATTATATATAGCAATCAAAAGTTTGAGGATCAAATTTGATATAACCAATCCCCCCCCCCCCCCCCCCCCCCCCCACCAATTTCTCTGTTTTCCTTCCAACTTTTCAATGGCAAAACACGGAAAGTTTGGAAAGTGGTTTCCGAATCACTTTCCTCAAAAACCAGACCCAAAACCAAACCAAATTCGAAAAGTGTTTCCAAAGTGTTTTCAAAAATGTTTTTCAACTTTTCTAATGACAAACAAACCCAAAACAAACATGGCCTAAGTGAACCCACTTGGTCTCACACCCAAATTTTGCATTTCCCGAAAAGTTTCCAATGCATGATCAAAATACCCACATGACGCATGGCCTGGAATCATCAAATTCCAACCAACAACATCTCGTTCAGGCATTTCATCAAACACCGAACATGCCAGACCCAAATGACCAAGCTTCAACAACCACCTCAAGCAAATATTCCAAGATACAATATTCTTGCTACCTATATCATCAGGCAATTTCAAAGCATCATTAACATTGCCAAAGTGCGACAGTATAAATCAAGGCACCGATTACCCAGAATTATCAAACCCAACTTTTAATAAATGGGCATGGGTAATTCTTGCAAAGCTCAATGAGTTTAATGAGAAACAGTGGTCCATGAGGTATGAGTAATAAGAAAGTGAGGTTCTTGAAATTCTATGAATTTGCTTTATTAAAGTGCACATACAGGTGCTGTAGTGAAACATCAAGTGTGCACTTTGTTTCTTTCTACTGTTATGTAATCTACTGGAGAAAGTATAAAGATCAACTTATATGGCACTGCTTCTCTCCTACTCCTCCTCCTCGAGAAGTACGGGTATAAATATAATGATGAGGCTTTGCGCGATTTAACTGCAAGCAAAGCAAGCATATTTTTTATTTTATTTTTTAGTCTACGGTGTATGCCTGTATGGGCTTCGGTTCGGCAAATTAACCAATACATACTCGCCATGTCAATCTCGGAATTGTAGCGCTAAGTATTTGGGAATTTTTAATTTTCTCTGCAAGCTGGTGCGGTATCTCAATTTGTCACCTTGTCGGAGGTTCAAGTCCTTTCTCTTTTTTTTTTTTCTATTTAAAAAAAATCTAAAAGAGGCGGCGAGAATTTTTTTCTTTTCATTTTATTGTATATAATTTTTTTTTCTTTTCATTTTAAATGTAAAAATTAAATTGTTAAAAGATTTATATAAAAATTATTTTAACACTGAAACAAAAAAATAATATTATATTAGATGAATCTTAATTAACTCAAGTTCACATTTTAAACTCGTATTTTGGGTTATAACAGGACTACAATGAGGTTATTCGGTTTGGTCATATATCTTTTAATTTCTTTTCTTTTCTTTTCTTCTTGATTGGATCCGGTGGAATAAATTATAGAATTAAATTGAAAAGCTATCAAATAATAATAAGCCAAATTAAATAATTGAAGAGTTATCAGAAAGTAAGATGAGGAACCAAATTAAAAATGTTTGGTATGTGCAATCAACGCCCTAGCAAGTGAGGAAGCCTGTATCATTAGGGGAGCACATGGTGGCTTTCTTCAAGCTTTAATCTTTGTTGGTGTCATTGGAATCAGCTTCCGAAAGCTCCCTTTCAGAATGGCGCTTCTCGGTGAGGAATCCATTGTGTGGCTTCATGAAAGTCAACCTCCCTCAAAGATGAAGACTCTTTTTATTTTTTTTGTTCCTTTTTGTTTAATGAAAGCTCCATTGATCGAAGAAAAACTAAACGGCAGAGCCCAATGCAGGTTACAAAACCAACAGGAAAATTCTCCTTGTAGACCAAACATGTCTAAAACTAAGAGTCTCCTACGAGAGTTGCCAATTATTACAGCCTTCAACTGCTTTTGACAACATGTACAATCCACATGATGTCATCCTCAAGAGTTATGAGGAGCATTATGAAACTTACCGGTCCTTTCCTTCCAAACTCCATAAATTGTGGAGCACCAAGCCAGTCTTAACAAAATTGCTAAATAGCTCTTTTTCTGCACATTTGCTCTAGCCCATTGAAACTCACTCTCCAGTCTTGAGCATTCTGATTGATGCAGCATAACTGCAGAATAGACTTCCAAATTGTAAGAGAAGGCGCAAGCAAAAAAGATTGATCTCAGTCTTCAAAAGTGATACCAAAACACAGGAGACAATCTGTGTTCGCAGCTCTCCCCATCCTAGCTTGCACTAGGTAGGCTGTTTTTTTAGGAACTGCAAGCAAAGTTATGATACTAAATCTTGGTACATGCCAAGACCCTTATATGAGCTTGTGCAAATCAACTCTTGCTTCTTTAAACCTGACACGATACCAAGCACTTCTTGATGAGAAAATGCCTTCAGCAGAGGGCCTCCAAGTAACTTTACCTTCCTGTTCAGCTTTAGGGAGAACAATACACAAGTAGCACTCTGCACTTCAACAATTTCAGCAGTCCTTGCACTAGGACAAATCCATTCGCCACTCTGAATAACCTTAGAGACTGTAGCATCAATAGATAAACCTGATTTATGAACAATTCTCCTGTCAATACAAATGAAGAATCTTGATGTGTAGTGATTGTGGAACCATGGCATCTCCACAACGACAAAATTTCCCTAAAATTTATAATATTCAGTGAGCTGTCAAAATGAGTAAAGAAAGAAAAAAGAAAGAAACCACCAAATCAATGTGGTTGATCATGCAAAAAAGATAGGTTGTTTCACCTCATGAAGATGAAAGTCCTATGATTATGTACCACCATCTGAATAATGTATTCAACAATTAGCCCAACTGTAACCGGGATATTTTTGTACTTGCCTCTCCTGCATTACCTTTCTAACCAGTGCTGAGCTTTCCCAGTCTCCAGAAGTGGCAAATATGCTAGATAGCTGCACATAAGCACCAGAGTTCTCAGGATCGAGCTCAATGATCTGCTGTGCCACCTTTTCTCCAAGATCCTTTTCTCCATGAGCCATACAACCTCTCAGAACTGATGACCACATGCTAGCATCTGCCTCAAAAGGCATACGTTTTATTAAATTCATTGCTTCTTCCAAGCAACCAGCACGAGCAAAAAGATCGACCATGCAAGAATAGTGCTCAATCCCTGGATCAATATGGTAGTCATTTTGCATTATATTAAACCATCTCCATCCCTCTTCAACCAATCCACAATGATCACAAGCAGATAGAACCCCTGTAAATGTAATTTCAGTTGGCCTGACACCAGCATGCCTCATTTCATTAAACAATGTTAGCGCTTCCAATCCATGACCATTTGTAGCATACCCCATCAGCATTGAATTCCATGAAATCTCATCAGATTTCATCATTGTGTCAAATAGTTTTCTTCCTATTTCAATAAATCCACACTTGCAATAAAAATCAACTAGGGAAGTAGAGATGACCTCATCAGAATCAAGGCCAACAACAGTTGCTCTAGCAAAAATCTGTTCACCAAGTTCAAGTGAAGAGATACTAGCACAAGCACTGATCACACTAGTAAGGTTAAACCTGTTCATCCTCAAATCCAGTTTATTCATCATGCAAAAAAGATCCAATGCCTCAGCTGGACAACCGTTTTGACTAAGACCCACTATCATTGAATTCCAGGATATCAAGCTTTTACTAGGCATTGTATTGAAGATCTGTTTAGCATCTTCAATTTTACCAGAATTGCTATACACTGTGATCATGGAGTTGAGCAAAATCGTGTCATAGGTTTTGAGCTCACTAAATAATTTACAAGCATCATTCAGGTTTCCACACTTGGAGTATGCGTCAATGAAAGCACTAGCAACAACATTGTCACAAATCAATCCAACTTTACAAGCATAAGCATGCATTTGTTTGCCATGTTGAGAATTGCATAAGCTGCTGCAGGCACTCAAAATGGCTGCAAGTGTAGAGAAGTCTACTTTGAGTCCCTTTTTCTGCATGTCATTGAAGAGTAAAAATGCTTCAATTTCCTCATTATTGGTAACATATCCTGAAATCAATGAATTCCATACCACAACACACGAATTACTTTTCCTATAAAATGCTCTTCGAGCATCATTCATTCTACCATGATTCGCATAACCTGTGATCAATGCTGATAAGGAAAAGTCATCTGGCTCCTCCATCGTATTCAAAACACAATGTGCACTATCCAAATCACCACACTTTCCATACAAATTAATTAACGAGCTAGTTAACACCGAATCAAGTTCCATATTATCAATCAAGATCCGGGCATGTATTTGCTTGCCACATTGAATTTCACCCAAATCAGTGCAGGCCCCAATAACTGTAGCCAACACAAACGTATCACAACATGATTTATCCAAAGGGTCCAAATTCAATTCCTTAAATAGCCTAACAGCTTCTCTTGGTGACCCATTTCGAGCATAACTGTGGATCATCGAATTCCATACAACCCCGTTTCTGTTAGGCATCTCGTTAAATAACCTCCGAGCAATTTCCATTTCACCAGCTTTTGCAAACCCTGAAAAGACCACGTTCCATGAATAATCATTCTTATTTGACATCATATCAAACAAGCGAATTGATCTTTCTTTATTCCCGGACTTCATGTAGCCCTCTATCATGGTATTCCATGAAAAACAGTTTCTGTGAGGCATTTCGTCGAACAGTTTGTGTGCATCGGTCATGCTGCCACATCTAGTGTACATTTGCAGAAGGCGGTTTGCTAGTGAAAGAGTAGATTGTATGAGACCCTTTTTGAAGAAGAGAATATGGAGCTGCTTTCCTTGGTGTATTGAATGAGGGGTGTTAAGGGATTGGAGAAAGCGAGCCAAATTTTGGAGATCGAGATCCATGGTTATTGATAGAGAATGATTTTTCGGTTTTGGTATATAAAAACAGTAATCTTATTTTGTTAAGAATGAAGGAGAACGGGATTTTGTATGGTTTTTTATTTTGCATTTTACAGTTGAAGATGATGCAGAATAAGGTTTTTTAGGCATATGGTAAGACTTACTTGCGGCGGCAAATATGAAGACCTAACATAACTACCCTGAACCGGTAGCCATATGCCGGTTGAGAGGATGTTTCCATCGGGGGTTGTTAATCTGTTCGAAAGCTCACAATTCGGGATTTATTTATTTATTTTAAACTAATAACCTGCTTAGAACGTCATTAGTTCTTTCATCTGCGCTCCACTATAGATCAAATCAAAAGTTTTTTAACATAAAATGAAAAATGTAGGTGTAGATGTAGGTGTAGCTAATCTCTCTCTCTCTCTCTCTCTCTCTCTCTCTCTCTCTCTCTCTCTCTCTCTCGCTATTGGAATCTTGATAATTACTTGTTGAATACTATAATATACTACTACATTGTAGAAAATACCAAAAGGTGTGACGTTATTATTGTAGATTAACATTGCTTACGTACTCATGAATTATTGTGGATTCACAGCTCTTTTTTTATTAATTTATTTTAATTTTTAGAGTTTTATTTTTTACAATTTAATACTTTCTATTTCTTAAGTAATGGTAGAATTAGAACAAAAGGATTGAAATAAAAAGAGGTAATGGTAGAATTAGAACAAAAGGGATTGAAATAAAAAAAATTGATTGCATTTCATATTTTTGGTGAAAAATATACTTAGATGCTTTATCTTTAAAAGCAATACAATTTATATAATTTAGATTCTTTTAAATTTTAAAAAAATAATTTCGATATAAAAATTTAATTTTATTATTTTTAGTTCTTAGTTTGAGATGAGGGAGATGATTGCTGGATTTCCATGAAAAAAAGATAAAATCAGCGTTGACATCAATTTTAATCATTAAAATGATTGATCTTAATGCCTAAGAGTTTTATTTGTTGAATGGAGTTTCACTTAAGTGTTTTTTCACCTTGAAATTACCTAAAACAATCAGATATAAACTCAAGAAAATTTGTTATTTCAAGTTGATTTTGAATTTTTATATGTTTTTTAAAATCATAGATTTATCAAGGTGTTTTGATTTTTTTTCTTAGTGTTTTGAGCATAAAATAAATTAAAAATAAATTTTTAGATTAATAAAACATAAACCTTATTTAATATTGTTTTAGCTAGTGTAGTACTCAGAATTTAATGGAAACGAGACACCGGTTGTTTGCAATTTTATTTTTTTAAAAAAAATAATGCCCCAATTTAATTTTTGAAAAATAGGGCCCCTATACAAGACTTTTTAAAATGGATCAGACACTGGTCTGGCTTGCCAAGTTTAAATTTCAATTTATGCTGACAGGCTTCACGAGTGTGCTGCGATGGCATCATCATATTTGACAGTTTTTTTAATGTACTTTAAAAACCTTAGTATTCTCAAAATAAGAGTGTAACTTATTTCCTAGAATAAGGTGTTTTTAAAACACGATCGGGGAGAGAAAAAAAGTATGTACCAGGAAAAAAATCAGAGAAACGAAAATTTTGCAGAGTGAAGAGTGAATGGCAGCATGGTTCCCACTTGCGGAATTTCCCCGTTACATAACTACTTATTGGATTTCATGAGAAATCGCTGCGAGCATGCTAGATATCTCAGATTTATTCAGCTCAGCTTTGGCGGTGTACCGATCATCAGGCTTTGCTATCTAACCGAGTCCACTTACAGCGTACAAAGGCCAATCCAATCACCACCTGACAAGCCTATAATATCATCAAATACCCGAATCGTCGAACTGTGGAAACATTAAGCCCCCGCTGTATGAGCTCCTTCAAATCACTTCAGATGAAAACGTAACGCACCCGTTGATGCTTTTTTAGGAGCCTGCGTGAGCTTGGTGTCTCACCGTGAGGCATGAACATCTAGATGAATTCTTAACCTGAAGTCTAATACTAATATTTTTGCTTCATCCAGTTACGACTTCACGACTTCCAAATGCAGATTTTTGCCGACCTGGATGGGCAGATATGGACTGTGGCTCCCTCAAGATGTATCTTGGCAATCACAACAGGCTGAATTTGGTTCTGTCCGCAATTTCCAAGGGCAAAGGAACTGAAGGACTCAATTCATCGAGTCGTTTAGCAGCCCATTCTCCCAATCTCCAGCACTGATGCTCTTTACATGCATCCACTACTCTTGTCAACATGGGAACAGTGGGATCAAAAGGCATATCCTTAATAAAATTCTCAAGCTCCTTCATGCATCCATACCGACTTAAGAGTTCAATAATACACTCATAGTGCTCCAGCCTTGGTATGATACAATATTTACTGCTCATTGAATTAAAATACTGCCTAGCCAAATCAACATGACCCTCGTATACACAAGCAAGCAAGATACCTTGAAAGGTGACATTATCTGGCTTGGTTCCTTCCTCCTCCATAAATCCAAATAATCGAAGTGCCAATTTACCCCTTCCAAGGTGACAACAACCCAAAATCATGGAGTTCCAAAGAACCAAGTCCCGTTTATCAGCTTCTCTAAAAACAATGAGAGCATTTTCAAGGCACCGGCATTTAGAGTACATGTCAAGCAACGCTCCTGCGATCACAGTGTCTATGTCATAACCATTTCTGATCATGAACCCATGAATTTGTTTCCCCTGGTCAAGTGCAAAAGTATTTGCACAAGCTGCCAAAAGAGTAGCAAATATAAATTTATGCGGTTTTGTCTCCCATTGCATCTCCCGGAAAATCGACATAGCTTGTTCACTCATTTGACGACGAGCATAGCTGGTCAACAAAACATTCCAGGAAACGCTATCTCGTGACTGTCTCATTTGATGAAACCAAACTCCAGCACTTCTCAAGTTTCCACATTTGCAGTACATGTCAAGAAGGGCATTTCCAATAACAGTGTTGGATAACCAACCATGACGATAAACGAAGCCGTGTACCTGCTTCCCCATGTCAACATCTGATAGGCCAGAACATACATTAAGCATCAATTGAAAAGTGATGTGATCAATGCTTTCAGTTGTCCTGCACATCAGATAAACAAAATCTAAGGCCTCTTCCCATTGGAGGGAACGGATGTACCCTGCCAATAATGCATTATATGAGACCATGTTCCGTTCAGGCATCTCATTGAAAAGCTCCCTTGCCTCTCTCATTCTGCCACTCATGGCATAAGCTGACACCATAGAAGTCCAAGAGATTAAATCTCTCGAACCAGGCAGGTCAAAAACCCTACGAGCACTTTCTATTTCACCACACTTTACGTACATATCAATAAGTGAGCTCAAAACTACCTCTTCCTCCTCAAAGTTAATCTTAGCTGCAACTCCATGGATTTGCATTCCCTCCTTGACTGCGCGCATATCTGAACATGCAACAAGGGCATTAGAGAAGGTATAACTCAATGGTCTAAGTTTGGCACGAAACATCTTAAAAAACATGACCACTGCCTCATTCTCATCACCTACCTCAAGATACCGCCTAACAATAATGTTCCAAGTAACATTATTAGGATTCTCAATCTCATCAAAAATCCTCCTTGATTCACCCATAGCTTCACACTTACCATACACATCAACAAGCGAACTCCCAACAATGACATTCCCACAAAACCCATATTTCACAATAAGCCCATGAATTTGCCTCGAAAGACAAAGTTCCAGAACATCACCGCATGCTCTCAAAGCACTAGAAAAAGTAACCTCATTTGCATAAACCCCTTGTTTATGCATATCCCCAAAATAACTCAACGCTTTTTCCGGGCGCACACATTGCAAGCAAGCCCTAATCATCGCATTCCAAGATCCGCCATCTCTCTGAGGCATCTCATCAAACAATTCCTTTGCATCCTCCAAACACCGGCATTTTCCATAAGTATCTATGGCTCTATTTAAGAGGAAGGTTGGAGGCGTTGGACAGGCACCAAGTAACTGCGATTCAAGCTTTCGAGCCTCGACGATAGCAAGACTGGACGAGCAAACCTGGAAGAGATGGGCATAAAGGGAATAAGCGAAGCAATCAGGAGATGCAAAGAGAATAGAAACGGCTTGTTTAAGGCGATTGGCTTCGAGGTGAGAGAGGATTTGTTTGGTTAAGGCTTTGACATTTGCAGGTCGGGTTTGGAGGTTGAGGGTTTTGTTGGAGAGAAGAGAGCTGAGAATAGATGCGCCACTCATCGGAAGGAAAAGAATAAAAAAGTAACGGCCGGTTTTGGTAGGAAATTTTCTCTCTTCCACGTCGTGACTTAGTCTTCTGCTTTCACTGTCTTCTCGAAAGCTAAAGATAGTTCACCTGGGGGAAGAATTCGACTAAGCTTAGGTTGACCATTTCGTCGAACAGTTTGTGTGCATCTGTCATGCTGCCACATTTAGGCTTCGTTTGATTTTTGAAAAATAATTTTTGAAAAATTACTTTTCAAACTTTTCTATTTTTATTTATCATTAAAAAAATTAATGAACAAAAAATATTTTCCAATAAAAAAAAATTTAAACGGAAAATACTTTCTGAAAATTATGAAAAATTTAGAAATATTATATTATTTGTATATTATATCAAATTTGATCCTCAAACTTTTAATTGCTATACATATTTATTTTGAATATTTATTTTTTAATTTCATCTCTTAAAATTTAATTTTTATATTAACATTTGTTCTCATTTTATAATTATTATTTGCTTTTTCTTTATTATTTTGTTATTAAAATTTTTTATCTATCAAATTTGGTCCTTATTCTTTTAATTGTTACTTATTTTATTTGAAATAATTTATGAAATGTTAATTATTATTTTTTTAATTTTTTTATTTCTTTATTTTTTTTATTTTTTAAATTTGATCTCTATTATTTTAATTATTATTTATTTTATTTAAGATAATTTATGAAATTATATTTTTTTTTCAATTTCATTCTCATTCAACTTTTTAATTTGTAAGATTTGTTCATTATTATTTTAATAAAATTAAAAAAAATAAAACATTAATAAGTTATTTTCCAACTCATTTTTCCATGACATAGCCAAACACTGTAAAATATTTTCCAACTTATTTTTCATTACACTACCAAACATCAGAAAATAATTCATTTTTAAAAAGGAAACTATTTTTCAACAAACAAAAGGGGCCTGAAACTCTTTTTGAAGAAGAGAACAAAAAGAATATGTATTAAAATGATATTTTTTTTATTTTTAAAAAATTATTTTTAAAATTAATGTATTAAAATAATTTAAAATAAAAAAATATTAATTTTTAATAAAAAAATTAAAATTTTTAAAAACACAAATTAATTCGCGTTTCTAAACGCTCTCACGTAGCTAATCTCTCTCTTGTGCTATTGGAAACTTGATAATTACTTATTGAATACTGTAACATACCACTACATTACAGAAAATACTAAAAGTGTGATATTATTATTGTAGAATAATTTTTTTTATTAAAAAAATATTATTATTAGTAAAAAAATATAGATTTTATTTGAAAAGTAAAATATATTATTATTATTACTAACTTGAATTTGATATCCTCTTCTAAACCTAAAAAATTTAAAACTTAAAATAAATTGAAAAAATCTGTATAAATAATTTTTTTTATAAAAATATTTCACCTGCCAACGAGCGCTGGGCAGATAACTAGTGTATATATATAAAACATGTATTTACTACAAAACAAAAGTTTTGAGCTGTGATATTCTCGCTCCATAAATTATTAATTTCACTCGCCATTTATTACAGATTTTATAAATAAACTGCATATCCCTTGTCTTAATATAATTATGGAGTATCTTATTTTAATAAAATCATATTCCGTAGGAATGTTATATTTGAAATCTAAAGTTCAAATAAATAATTCAAATAAAAAAACAAAAGGTTTACAGAAATGAAGTTTTCAAAACTTTAGTTAATCCACACAGAAAAAATCTTTAACAATAAGAAAAAAATTATGTGAACAAAATTTTATTTTCAAAGAAATTAAATTTGACGAAAAAAAAAAGAAATTTGAATATTGTAGCTAAAAAAATTATCTTGATTATTTCATAGATATAAATGTAATATCAACCTTTAATGTTCTTATTTGTGAAAAATATAATAATATATAATGATGATAATAATAATAATAATAATAATAATAATAAAAGATATCGTATTCTATGTAAGCAATAAAAATATGTTATAAAGTGAGATTAAAGGATAAACGAAATATGGATAAGATCATCCAAAGACTCTTGTTAACTTAAGAAATAATTAAAGCTATTGTTGTCATGTGATGGGCTTTGAAAGAGCCAGGCTACCATCTGTCGGTTACCTAGTAACTGTTTGTTTTTGCAGTATAACTCTTATTTTATAAATTTTGATTTTTTGATTTATTTAATTTTAAAATTATTTTAATATGCTAATATTTAAAATAAAATTTTAAAAATAAAAAAATTATTTTTATATATTTTCAAATAAAAAATATTAAAAAAAACAATTAATACTTTATGTAATATAAAACGCTTGTAAACATGAAGAACGGGAGGAATTCCTTGTGGGTCCTTTTTGTTAGTCAGATCAACTCACAAGTCATGAGTGGAGCGGCTCGACAGGCTAGTCCGTACCCCCAAAGGTACTGGGCCTGTGAATGGTTTTTCAGCCTCTTGATTAACCTGGTTGTTGGTGGGCTCAGGTTTATCATTTTACTAGCCGAATCGAGCCAGGTCCAATTAAAGAACACTCGGGTGACCTCTTTATTTGTTCGTTCTTTTCAAGGCCCCGTTTGTTTGCTGGAAAGTACTTTTTTTTTTTAAAGTGAATTTTGAAGAAAGTAAATTTCAGAAAAGTGAATTCCGGGAAAGTATTTTCCGATGTTTGGTAGTGTAATGGAAAATAAGTTGGAAAACACTTTCCAGTGTTTGGTTATGTCATGGAAAATGAACTGGAAAATAACTTATTAATGTTTTATTTTTCTCAAGTTTATTAAAATAATGAGGAACAAATCTTACAAATTAAAAAGTTGAATGAGAATGAAATTGAAAAAAAATATAATTTCATAAATTATCTCAAATAAGATAAATAATAATCAAAATAATAGAGATCAAATCTAAAAAATTAAAAAAATAAAAGGTGAATAAATTAAAATAATAATAATTAACATTTCATAAATTATTTCAAATAAAATAAGTAACAATCAAAAGAATAAAGATCAAATTTGATAGATAAAAATTTTTAATAAAAAAATGACAAGGAAAAAACAAATAGCAATTATAAAAATAAGGACCAAAATTAATATAAAAATTAAATTTCAAGAGATGGAATTGAAAAATAAATATACAAAACAAATTATATATAGCAATCAAAAGTTTGAGGATCAAATTTAATATAATCAGCAAATAATGACATTTCTAAATTTTTCACAACTTCCGGAAAGTGTTTTCCGCCCAAATTTTTCAGGAAAACACTTTCCTGAAAACCAAGTCAAATTTTCCCTTGACTGGAAAGTGTTTTCCGTTGACCAACTTTTCTAATGGCAAACAAATACAGGAAAGTTTGGAAAGTGGTTTTCCGGAAACTACTTTCTGGAAAACAAACACAGCCAAAGGGAAAACACTTTTCTGGAAACAAAATCAAATTTTTCTTTGACTCGAAAGTGTTTTTCGTTGACCGGAAAGTGTTTTCCGTTGACTGGAAAGTGTTCTCTGTTGACTGGAAAGTGTTCTCCGTTGACCAACTTTTCTAACGGCAAATAAATACAGGAAAGTTTGGAAAGTGATTTTCCAGAAAGTAAATTTCAGAAAACAAACATGGCACAAATCTTCTCTGCTTTTCGCTCTTCCTCTATTGCCATAACCTGTTGATAGAATGTGTCTTGAGAAAAAAACAAAGAAAGAAAAAGAAAAAAGAATAAAACAAAAACACCATCATTAAAATATATTAAACCGGGGATGGCACTGGACATAGAGTTATAAGTTGCTAATATTTGATGGATTGATTTTTTGTTTTATACAAAAAGAAAAAGAAAAAAGGAAGCAAACTAGCATTACCTTTGATATTCATAAGAGATATCCGTTGCATTTTATGATGTTCTTGTACTCTCCATGAACAAGATAAAATCCTCCTCCCTTAGAGCCAATAATTCCACTCGCAAATTGCCATGTGAATCTTTCTCCATGAAACCCTAAACCCACCACCGATAAAATTCTAGAACGATTGTACCTGGGAGTTTGCTAGTTGGTTCCCTCCACATTCCTCCAGCTGAGAATGAAATTTCGAATTTCCTTTTTTTATTCAATTTTAACATAAAAAGATATGGTTGGGATAGTATTTTATGTATTTTTATTACTGGTTCGATTGAAAAATCAGGTCATCTTTATAATATATATATATATATATATATATATATATATATATATATAGAGAGAGAGAGAGAGAGAGAGGGGGGGTATAGACAGAGAGAAATTGATACTCCAATTATTTATATTCTGTTTGTTTATTTTATTTTATTATTTAACAACTTATTTTTTATTTGTTTGGTGTTTTTTTAGTTTAATTTTATT
Source organism: Populus deltoides (assembly GCA_015852605.2). NCBI lineage: Eukaryota > Viridiplantae > Streptophyta > Magnoliopsida > Malpighiales > Salicaceae > Populus > Populus deltoides. The sequence continues at coordinate 5,548,080 of CM027571.2, forward strand.
AATTAATATTTTATTTATATTCTTTTTATTACAAATTTTTATTTTGAATAATTTATTAAATTAAGGATTTTTCATAATTTTATCCTCAATTAGAATTTTTATATGTCAGATTTGATTATCGTTTTTTTATTATTAATTTTTATTTTAAATGGTTTTTTAAAATTCTTTTATCTGGTTTTTTAATTTTTTTTACAATTTCATTAATCTTTAGTTTTTGTTTTCCCATCAAAGCTAATCTTTGTTTTATTATTATTATTTCTATTTTTTCCTTGCAAAATTTATTAATTAAATTAAATTAATTCATGTAAACATCGGGCGCTTGATTCATGGTATTTTATTTTTACTTGTTCTGTGGACCAATACTTTGATAACAAGTATAATCTCTCTCTCTCTCTCTTTTAATTAATAATTTTTTAAACTTCTTTTAAATCATCAACATCGCATGATTTTGTTTTTTGTTTTGCGCTGGTAAGAAATTAAGTCGGTGAGCGGAGTAGGCATAGGCGCACAGCCATTTATCTAGAGTATCGCTAAAAAACGATGGATTTGCGCGTTCCAGCACACAGTAATTGATTAGGCTCCATTTACACTTGGGTGAAGAGAAAGGCATGAAGGAAGAAGAAGACGAATTAAAAAAGCAGTAAAAAAGGGAAAACACACAGAGAAAGGTGGCCATGATCGCTTCTACTTTTTTCATGTCATTTCATTTCTTATCAATTTTTGTAAAAGCCTGCAATAAAACAAAACAGAAAGGTGTCAAGCTGGCAAGAACCACCGAGCTCATTACCCTTTGGGTCTCAGCCCCCGATTGTAATTCCGTTGCAAGCGGGTTGGGCGGCAAAATTAATTAATTAGTTTTTTTAATTATTTTAATATGTTAATATTAAAAATAATTTTAAAAAATAAAAAATAACAACTATCAAAATTAAAAAAATATCTCGTCTTTGATTAATCTCGTCATTCTCACAACTTATTACATTAAAATAAATTTAAATTTTAGAGCAAAAAATATATTTATTAGTCAAAATTCTGTCTTTTTATTGATACATTTGTTTAGTTACTTTCTGTAGTCATGACCATTTCACTTGGTTTTTTTTATACAGACTCAAAGCAGTTAAAATAGAAACTCATATGAATTGAAATGATTTAAAAATAAATTATTTCTATCATAAAAACACCCTTTTCATTGTTCATTGATTCTTTATTTTTATAATCAACACATTATTTATATAAATTAATATTTATAATTTATTTTTTGATAAAATTAACATAATTTTATAATTCAGAATGCAAATTTAGTTAGTTAACTCAAATGGATTCAGTATATTATCGTGTCAATATTTGAAAAAAAATATCTCTTGACATATCCATATCAATATTTTTTAAAAAAATATGATTTATTATACATTATATTATATTTTAAGTTTATAAATTATTTATTTTTATTAAAAAACACACTAAAAACACATACTTTGATATTTTTTTTACACTAAAAAAGAAGAAGTTAATCTCACCTTCGCCACACGGATCTAAGCCTGATATTTACATTTCCTGACCGCAACTCTAAAATTTAACAAATGCCAAAACTTCTAATACATTCATTCGTCATTTTAATTTGGAAGATGCGGACAAAAACATTAAACCTCGTCCCTCGAAGAGAGGTGTTTATAACTGCAAACGTCTTTGAAAATTTTAAATTAATATTTTTTAGTAATTTTTTATTATATTGATGCACTAGTATAAAAAATAAAAAATATTATTTAAAATATTTTTAAATAAAAAACATTTTAAGAAACAAGTTTTTATCCGTTATAAATGATAGGACGGCGCTCAAATCATCTGTGAAGTAAACGTATTCAACGTATTTTCCTAGCAAAATCGGGAATTAATTCAAAATGAAACTCTAATATTTCCAGCAAACAGAGCAGTTTCGAATATATCAAAGAAATCACCTTAAAAAAACAAAGAAGGGTCAAATCAAGACTTTGCAGAAATACCTGGAAAGAAGGCGATACATACAAACATAGGAAAACGAGTGTAGATGTGAAAATGAATATTAAAGATACCGAGGTATTAAATAAGAGAATAATACTTGCTAACGGTAGGGTCCCACCCGGACATTATCCTTACAAAATGGAGCGTCTCTGCTTTGAGCTGCTGTCCTTCCAGGTTTCCTTTCTACAGTTTGTTTACTTTCATAAAGATATATTATAATGACATAATTCACAGCAAATCATCAATAATATCAAGGGCATGTTCCGGATTACCATAGATATACTCTTAAAAGTATTTTTTTTATATAAATATATTTAAATAATACATTTTTATTTTAAATAATGAAACGACAATAGAGGCCCAGAGGATATCCTTCTTACCGTCGCACTTTCTTGATGCTGGTATTTGAAAATTTTGTAGCAGTTATTCAAAATATTATTAGTTTGAAATTGTATTAAGTTGATATTTTTTAAATATTTAAAAATTATTTTTAATATTAATACTTTAAAAACATTTAAAATAAATAAAATAAAAAATATATTTTTTTAAAAATACTTTTAGAACCAAGATTGCATGACAAATAATGCAATGAAAAGGTCAAATCATATGGGAAAAAAAGGCTATACATTAGATGGCCTATCCCTCCCTCCATCATCAAAAGAAAACAAAAACCAAAGCGAAGGCCCTCGAGAGACAATAATGAGAAAAATGGACCCTACCAACACAGCCCGTCATCTAGAAACCTTGACTTTAGTGAGGCTCAAGCCGTAAGCAGATAGCATCGCCCCCTTTATTAATTAAGACTTGCTTGCAAAGAAAATGACCTTGACCATCGAGGTTCGGTGATGATATTATTCCCCCACCCAATCTCCCTTGAAGCATACAATTCAAACAGAACCACAAGCACACCCTTTCCTCTCTTATCTCCCCTTTATCTCCCTAACCACGACAACAGCAAAAAATAATGCTAGACCCTGGCACAAAATTCCCAGATAACCTGCAAGTCCATTCAAGGGACAGTTGTAATTATCACGGTGTCCTGAGTTATGGTGTTCTGACGAGAAAAACAGCGGAGACATATTACAATCACCATGGTTGGAATGATATGGGGATGCTTGGAGCTCAAAGAAGGGATGTACAGGGTGAGGACTCTGGGGTTTGTTCACCTCCCTTGTGGAGGACAAGTCCACCTAGAAGCCCCCAGCATCGCAGAAATCATTACCGGAGTCTTTCTCCGTCATCAAGAGCTCAAGCTATTGCTAGGGGCCAAAAGGAGCTCACGGAGATGGTAAGTAGAATGCCCGAGGGATGTTATGAGCTATCTTTAAGAGATCTTGTGGAGCAGCCAATGGTTGTCGATGATGTTAAAAAAGAAAGTCTTAGTGAAGATATGTTGAGAAGGGGGAAAGAGAAGAAGAAAAAGATTGAAAAGAAAGTGCAAATGAATAGAAGTGGAAGCATAAACAATGAAGGGTTTCTTCTGAAGATGGTGTTTCCATTTTCTTTTGGTTCAAGAAAGAAGAAAAAAAATATCAATAGTCCTCAGACCATCAATAACAGTTCAAAGGATGGAAAGGTTTCTCCAAGGCCTTTTCTATTTGATAATGGATCTGAAAAAACTGTCGATGAAGAGTGGTGGAAGAATAAATTCCGGCAATCTAAGGACAGTGAGAATGGTGCTGGATTGACCACCAGTAATAGTGGAAGCTCAAAAAGCAGCGGCAGCAGCAGCGGCAGCAGCAGCAGCAGCAGGTATATATTCTATGGATATAGTTTTTTTTTTTTTTTTCAATTGCTAGTTTTTTAACGATCTTGTTGCAAGTGATAGAGGTCCATAATTTTCTAATGATGAAGTTTTTGGTGGGCAAAAGGCCAATCTCAACTAAGTTGGATCTGATATTTCCAATTCCACCTTCCTTTAATTTTTCTACTAAAATCCAAGATCAAATGTTAAACCTTTTTTTGAGATCCAGTAGGATACTTGGAGAAATTCAATGAAACTGCTCTGACATGAAATATAGTGCGAAACAGGGGAATCATTCCAAGAACAGAATCCTGTATAGAATCCTTGTCCTAATAAACAAAGTAATCCCCTTGATATTATGAAACCATCAGGTTATACAATTAAATTTTGTTTACGATTCTCTTTTTGTCATCTAACTAATAAGTAATAGCACTGGTCAAAAGTCTTTGTTGAGGAAAGCATGATAGTGACAGATAGAAAAAATGAAGTGCACTGGATTTTTCTTTGTGACTTGCTATTCTATCCAAACCCTTTAACTCATCAAGTAGTAGGAATTTAAGATTGTGGAGAGATTTGCAGCTGTGGATAGATAGAGAGAGTAGATCATTGTTGTAAATCACAAGGGGAATATTCATTCAAGCCTAAGAATTTAACTTGGGGTTGCTGATTGCATTGCAGGAACGGAAGAGGTGGTTGCTGGCCTTTCATTTTCTCCAAGAAAGGCAAAGCAGCAGGATGAATGATATAATCTTGCATGGATCAGAATGTGTTTACATGAAATGCTTTTGGCGTCCCTTTTACTTCTGATGTTGATATTAAAGGCGGAATATAAACGTTATTAATGGCAGCCAAGATTTCCTTTGTGGAATAATGTATATCCTTTCGCTGATGCTTGAAGAATCTGCTACGATTTTTCTTAATCGCTCTGTTCTTCGAGTTCTATCCCGACTTGCAAACCATACCTGAGTGTATGTAATGAAACATATTTTTTGATATTGGGAATGCTTCAGCTTTGGATACTTTGTTGAATCTGAATGCTTTACAAGTCTGCTTTGGCAAGCAACTAGCATGATTACCTCCTTTAATTTTGTACCTGTTATTTGAAAGTGGCCATTGGCTTAGTACGAGAAAAAAAAAATCCCACTAACTAAAAGAATCGGGGGAAACTACCTGTAGAGTTCACTGTGCGCCCGCACCCAGACTCCTGCATTATTGACTACAATAATGAATGTGTTTTTCTATAACCAAACTAAAATAATAACAACAATTGAGGTCCATAATTTTTTTTATTCATTTAATTTCAATGAAAGTGTTTTTTTGGTCGAGTGTAAAATTGTAAAATTATGGAGCACATCCGTGGCATGTTTTCCCTCTACTTGCTCCATCATGAAGAGACTGGGTCATGATGATGACATTTTCCAGCCATTTTGTTTCTCCTTTTATCCAAACAGGGTAGGTTAACTTTGTTTTTTTGCCATTTTTCCTTCCGAGTCTTTCTCCCTGCTTTCCACCTTTCCAGACAAAGGCTAAGCGTCTTGTAGCGAAGGGCCGGAACTTCCCGTGACTTCTTGTTAAGAAAGTAGAAAATCTCCCGGCTAGCTTCTAGCTAGGCAATTAAAATCATATAGCAGGAAACTCTCCCTTGACGAGTCGCTGAGTTACGTTTATGAACAACCCAGTAAAGGGATGAATGAAGCCCAGTTGAACAACGAGGAGTTGACTGTCTTTCTTCCCATGTCTGTGATCTTGGCCCGTTTGCAGGCTTAGATTCTTTCCTGCAAATAAGTCATTCTAAATGGGCTGCAACGGTCCATTGGGCAAGTTCTTTGGATTTTCCATGCCACAAGATGTGATAGCTTTGCTTTTTTTATATTTTTTAATGTTTCATTAAAAATTACTAAATTGATTTTTTAGTTTTTTTTATAATTTTAATATGTTAATATAAAAAATAAAAAAATAAACTTATTTTAATGAAAATCACCTTATAACACAATACCACAAATTAAAATTAAAAGATAGAAGGACATCTCTGAAATTTTTGCTTACCACAGATTGCTCTCAAAACAAGCTTTAAAATTCTTACTTCTAAGAGTAAAATTGATATTTTACTGTATTTTAAAAAATAAAAAATACCGTCGCTCGCATGCGAGCTTTAAAATTTGTATCTTCAATGGTAGTGCAGCCATATCACTATAATTTAAAAGCAGGAAAATACATCTATCCCCTATTAATTTTTTAATGATTAATAAGCCTGCGATAAGATTTAGACAGGTCTCCGGTAGGAACCCAAGAAGAAAAATATGTCGTCAAGCTGCTGTTTGACAATTGCTCTTCATATATTTAATGTTGTTTCTTTACCTAAGCTCAGGCAACCCAATGCATCCACCTTGTCTGGGCTTATTTGGTAAAATCATTACCCACCAATGCTAGTTGTTTCAATCTAGCTCGATACTTGTTTTTTTATTAAATAAAATTTTTAATTTATTTTTGTTTTTATTTGAATATCCTCGTCACTTTTAAAAAATAAAATTAGTTTTGTTCAAGATTTGTAGCTATTTCTTGTCCAACAAGTACGTTTTCTAAAAATCAAACATATATTTTCACCCTTACAAAGATATAACGATGTCTTAATCGCTAGACCAACACTTCGTTAGTAATAAATTTTTTAATTTGAGCTTTTTATATATATATATATATCATTACTAAAAGAGTTTTTTTTTTTTTAGTAAATCAATTCAGCATGACCGAATTAGCTGGAGTTTAGTGGATTTTTGGATTCAAGATCGAGATAAAATTAAAATAAAATAAGATTATTATTTGAATAAAATTATTAAAAAAATAATAAAGTTATTAGGTAAAGGCTCGGTATAAATTCTTTGCTGCACGAGCACAAGTCTTTGTTGAAATCACGGAGTGCCTTTTTCTCCTTTACTAACACGTGAGATTTTGTTTTTTGACTTTCCAAATATTTTCAGACGAATAAAAATGAATTCGCTCTCGACATGATTTCTGGGCGTGATATTTTTTTAAATCCGATTAATTTGCATGTGTAAACACCACCTTTCTTTTCCACGTGGGTCACCACTATCCTATCCAGTCTTGACACGTAGTCGTAGCAAATGGAATAGTAAAACCTTAACTGAGAAAGGATGACGATACTTGACCCAGACCAGCAGTTCTAAGACCTCTATTTTCTCTGTCGCCGTGTGTTATCCTTCTTCGAACGTGCTTTAGCTTCGTGTTTGAACGCTGTTCGTTAAAAAATTGATTTTTTTTATTTAAAATTATTTTTTTATTCTTAAAAAAAAATATTATTTTAATATATTAAACAAAACAATCCTTACTGAAATATTCATAAAAATAGTCGATAAGAATGACAAGCTTGGTTCCAGAGTTGAGAAAAACGCGTTTGTGGTATTGGAAGCAAAGTCAAAAGTCAAAACTACTGGTAACCCTACCGCAGCTAGTTACTGGAAATGAAAATATATTACTCTTTTCCCAGAAAGAAAATACGAAGCAGTGACACACCATAATTTAATTCGCGACTGCAATGCTTTTTATATTTTGGTTTCCTTTTTCTTTTTTTTTTTTAATTCATGAGATTATACAAGGTCAAATTGCATTCAAAAAACAAAGAAGACACCTGTCATGCGTGGGAAAGAGTTTATCTGTTATCTTAAATAATAAAAAATAAAAACATAACATTATTAATTAATTCTTATAGAATATATTATTTCTCAATGACATAAAAATAATAATAATAATAAAAAAACACCGCCAAACAAATAAACAGAAGGCCTATCTCCCTCTCCTAACCCAGTCTACTTCTATTGTATAATAAAATTGCCAGTATTGTTTCTATTTTTTTCTATTATTGTTACTCCCCCCCTTTCTTTCGACAGGGAAGCTTCAAGATCCTTACCACCCCCCACTATATTTTCTCTTCTGATTCGTACATCTTGTCCTTTTATTTTTCTTTTCTTACTTCTTGTCCAGTGGGGTTTTTGCGTTTTCTCTTTAATTGCCTTAAATCTGGGTAATCAAGGCTTCTTGTTAATGATTGTTACTGTTTTCTTGTTGGGGTTTAAGGTTGATGCGGGGTTTGTATCTACTTATATATAATTTAACTGTTTTTGGTTCTTGTTCCCTTGATCCATTTGGGTCAAATTGGGTTTTGTTTGATGATTTTGATACACTATGATTGTTTTGAGATTGCCATGAGATTTTTGTTTTCTCTTCGAGTTTTAATGGGTTTTGATGGAGAATCTAAGTCTTGGGCTATTCAATTTGTGATAATTTGCTGTTTTGTATTCGATCATGTGCTTATATATGTCACAAGTCAATTGTATCACTTCAATTTCGTGTTTCATGAATGATGTTTCTTGATATTATTTTTGTACGGTTTTTGAATTTCGCAACTGATTATTTAGTTGATTATTGTGATTTGTAGGGTAATAAGGGAAGCGAGCTTAAATCGAAGTGCCATCTAGTGATTATCTATAATCATGGCTAATACTGCTGCGGCTTGTGCGGAGAGGGCTACCAATGATATGTTGATTGGTCCTGACTGGGCTGTAAACATTGAGCTATGTGATATCATCAACATGGATCCTGGGTATACGTTTCTTCCTTTTGTAAATTCTTGTTTTGTAGAGTTCATGCAGGTACTGTTCTCTCTGAGTTGTGCTTATTTTGCGTAGGAATGTTAGTATTGTTCAATACTTTGTTTGAATAGAGTATGTGTGCGCGTTGGGAGTTGTTCAGAGCTGGTATGAATGTATTACTTTTGTCAAGATCCTTATGTTAGAGCACTGAAATTTCGCTGAGATGCTTTCTGCTTTGTGCATGTTTCTGGCCCATATGAGAACTGAGATGGACTGTCCAGCATGACTGCATGTAGCTTTTGGATACATTGGGTTTAGATAGCATTATGCTTGATGGAATGCAACTTCTATACTTGTTTGGATTGTGGGACCTCTCAGGCATAGTTGCTGATTGATTGCATATTTTAGCAGGCTCTTGATAAGCTGTAGCTTAAATCCTTACGTTTGCTCATATATCCCATTCCTTGAGAAACGGGCTATCATTTTTTTTTTTTGTTTTAGTATTGGAACTACCGTGTCATGTTTGTGATGTTAGAAAATGCCATAGGCTATTTTTTTCTTTTTCGTATTGTGAGCTTTTTTTTTTATCATGTATATCTAAAGTTTTCAATGTGATTCATTTCACTTTTATCCCTTTCCATTTCGAAAAGTCAAATTATGCTCATTTTGATTTTGCTCTTAAATTATGCTGATTTTGATTCCTCTCTGAATTTGATTTGTCTTGCAGGCAAGCAAAGGATGCCTTGAAAATACTCAAGAAGCGACTAGGCAGCAAAAATCCTAAAATCCAACTCCTAGCTCTTTTTGTTAGTATTTTCAAACTTTCTAAATTAATTTTACATCATGAGCTGCACGCATCATGACATTGCTACATGATTGCTCTAACATTCTCTATATTGTCTCAATTGCCTTTAAATTTGTATGGTGTACATCTCTGAAATTGCGGTTGTTGATAGATGTTGAGTTGAATGGCTATGTTGCATGATACAGGCATTGGAGACACTAAGCAAAAATTGTGGTGACAGTGTGTTTCAGCAAATCATTGAACGTGATATCTTACATGATATGGTTAAAATAGTAAAAAAGAAGGTGGCTGCTTTCTCTTTTTACCAGTGCTATGAATTTCTCTTCTCCTGTTCCCATCTCATTTTTTCTTCTTGTGAAATTGAGCAGCCTGATTTAAATGTGCGAGAAAAGATACTTCTTCTGATAGATGCATGGCAAGAAGCTTTCGAGGGACCAAGAGGAAGGTATCCTCAATATCATGCTGCATATAATGAACTAAGGGTAATTGATTTCTCCACCTTTTAGAAGTTCTTCTCAGTTTCCTTTTATTTTGGAGCCAGCAGTTCTACTGAGAATTGTTATAATTAGAATTCCTATGAGTCTCATACCTTTCGGTTCATGTTTCCTTCCCAGATCAATACATTCTAGTGAATGATGGCTGTAACTTCTGGTTTTAATGACTGGAAAGTTAAACGGCTGTTCTCAATTGCCATAATTTGTCAATGATCTAAAATTTCCTTTTTTTACTCGTCATTCCATAACTCAAGAGTGTGTGAGTTTTTCCATTGATTTTAAACTCTATTCCTTTTGAAGCTGATCAGCTTTAGGTGGCTGATTTAAGATCAGAAATCATATTATCAACCTTCTCTTCCTTTATGTGTTTATGAAGCTTTATTTCATTATGCTTAATGTTGGATACCTGGCAGTCTGCAGGGGTTGAATTTCCACCTCGAGCAGAGAACAGTGTACCATTCTTTACTCCTCCCCAAACACAGCCTATAGCTGATGTACCTTCAGCATATGAAGATGCTGCTATTCAAGCCTCTCTGCAGTCTGATGCTTCTGGCCTCAGGTAATACTTCGACTGTTTGGACTTTCATTTCTTCAGCTCATTCCCCAGCTTAGGGTTAAATAGGTCTATTAATAAAGGTACTTATGGTTTTCCATTTATTGTTCCATAAATAGGCATTCGAGTACATTAGGATTCTTGCATAATGTTGACTGAGTACTACATCAGCTGTTATCTTCTTTCCCAATTAACGTTTTAATTTCTAGCTTGCTAATGCATCCCCATTTTTAAATGAAAACACTATGACTGGGTTGGAATTTAGTTCGTAATCAATCTTTTATGCAAGAATATATTGTAAGTGCACTTGCATGACCTATGCATAAGCGATAGGCACAAGTGGCAATAAGCATAAGGGAACTAATTTAAAACTGCTTAGTGGTAGGATGATTCTGATCGTGCAATTCAGTCCTAAATAATGGAAGTCTCATTAATGTTGCATTTCTTCATCTGCCTTTTGCTTTCTATCTCTCATTATACTGGTTGGTCCTGCTGGTGTAGGGATTAATGATTAATTAACGGTAGATCTTTTTACCTTGGTATTTTTTTTAATATATTTTGCAGCTTGCATGAGATTCAAAACGCTCGTGGACTAGCAGATGTGTTAATGGAAATGCTTAGTGCCTTGGATCCCAAAAACCCTGAGGTAAAATATAGTTTTTGTCCCATGGAAATTTCCTCCCATCGTTCTAGCAAAGCATGTTGCTAAGTTCAGAGGCTATGTGGTTGTTGAAATTTCCCTGGTTCTGAGCATGAGCGGGGTCTCTGTACTATGTCAGTGCTTCATGGATTGAGATATTAAACCTTAATGCACACCAATGTATATGAAGTTCTGAATTGAAAGAAATTGATGGAAAAACTCCATACTTGTCAAGATAGGAAGGATACACTTTCGATACTCAATAATCAATTGCCAAAGGATAAAAGTAATTCATGATCCCTCAAGTTCAGCATCCTGTCAAATTTACTCCCTACTTTATTTCTGACCAAATCATTTTGTGGAGGTTTAATTTGACCAAAAATAAAATAGATGGGTTGATTTGACCAAATGTCTAAATTTGAGAGACCATAACTGTCAAAGCTGAAATCACTTTCACAATAATATGGAGCAGGCTGCACAGAGAACACTGATAAAACCCTTAAACACTTAGGAATGAGGATTCTTAAGAGGATGCATAACTACAATGTTAACAAAAGTTACTTTTAGCAACTAAATAAATAGGATAAAACTAAATTTCTAAATAGTAAAATAAAATTAAACTCCGATCAATCAAATAAAACTAAATAATCAAACAATAGATGTAGAAGTCTTGTCTTGTTCAGTTTTCTCTTGTGCTCTCTGTTTGAGGTGGAACTTGCACATATCAATGCTTCAACTTCTCATCTGGATAGCAACTTCAAAGAAACTACATTTTTTTCCAACATTTGGATAATATTTCTGTATTGTTATTGTTGGATATTTTGGCAGGGTGTAAAGCAAGAAGTGGTTGTCGACCTTGTTGACCAGTGCCGTTCTTACCAAAAGCGTGTCATGCTTCTCGTTAATAATACAACGTGAGAATTAGGTCTTTATGTTGCTTTTCCAATTTCTGCTGCAGATAATTCTGACAAATACAGTGTTCTTTCAGAGACGAGGGGCTTCTATTTCAGGGACTAGCACTGAATGATGACCTGCAGCGGGTACTCCGTCAGCATGATGATTTTGCGAAAGGAATCCCTGGTGTGGGAGAAAGGGAAATGGAAACTCCAGTTGTGCCTCTTGCTAATATTAACCATGAGGATGATGAGTCGGAAGATGATTTTACCCAGCTGGCGCACAGGTAATGTACTGAAGATTTCTCTCCCCTGCCACTTACAGTATTTTCTTTTGCCATGCTCATTGTTTGTTGTGGTGTGATGGAGGATTCTTACTGGGTTTACCCATGGAACATGCCTTGACAAATTTAAGATGCAAGTTCTCACCATTGGATGGTATAAACATTTCAGCAAGAGAGTGTTTTGGCGAAACAAAAAGTCACGGGGATACACATTTGCATGTGTGGATGTCCACTCCTTAGACTTCTTTTCTTTTACTACATGCCACTGCTTAGTCTTATTCAACTGTTAAAAAGCTTTGGAAACCTGACTATCGTGTTGTTTCATGATGTTTTTGCCCCTCATTTTGGTTGGGAAGTATGTTTGAGGTTACTGAGCACGAATCATATTAATGAACCATCAGATTTCTAATCTTAAAACATAGTGACTGTCGAAGGAAAGGATGGAAAAGTTGGTACAATCAAATTCTAATAAGCTGGTGTAATCATGCCACCACAGGTCATCAAGAGATAATTCACAAGGCCTGGGCCAGAAACCAGTCAGTGTTAGGAATCAACCAGGACCAGTCAGCCCTTTTCTTCCTCCTCCTCCCTTGTCAAAGAATCCAGTCAACAAGGAGACGGGCATGATTGATTATCTCAGTGGTGATGTCTACAAGTCTGAAGGATCCCCTCAAATATCAGAACCTACACCCTTTAAAGTCCCAATGCATTCCAACGAAAGCTCATCGCCACCATATTCTCCAACGGTATCGGCCTCATCTCCTCCCTCCAGTGCTGTGAACTCTTCTCCTGTGCTAACTGGACATCCTGTGTTTGACGAACCAGCTCCATTAAGCCAATCTGGTGAACGGCTGCCCCCAGCTCCTTGGGATGCACAGCCCACCGGATCTCTTCCACCACCGCCTTCCAGGTATAATCAAAGACAGCAGTTCTTTGAGCATAATATCGGTGTTGGAGGTGGTGCTTCTCATTCAAGCAGCGGATCTGGTTCTTCTTATGACAGCTTAGCTGTTCAAACCCAAAATCTCTCTCTTAATTCGTCTACCCCTCCAAAACAAGCAAAACCAGAAGATGCACTCTTCAAAGACCTGGTTGATTTTGCAAAATCCAAGTCATCTTCATCGTCCAAACCCAACAACAGGTCATTTTGAGGGAGTGAGTTTTTGGTATAGTTCATCGGTGTTGGTACAGTTTCTGATTGCTTTTGGATCATCAGGTTTGCATCAGACCATGGGATTGATTGCCTGTTTACTTAATAAAAGTCCGGTTTAAACTTTGGCTTATGTCATCTATGCTGTTTAGCAGAGGTTTATGTTGAGAGGAGATCATGAACTGCATGCTGAATTAATTTTAGTACACAAGTATTTAGAATGTGTTTGTATCATATTGTTGCGCTCGCATCCCAGCAGCTTGTGTTTTTTTATTTTCAAAATTTTAACCCCATTCTTCGTTGTATTTTTCTTTATTTTTTTTTGTCCACTCTCATATACAGTATATACTTCTCACGTAATATTAGCAGTTTTACATGTCCAACGTTGTTATAATCCGTCGGTGAGAAGGGTGGGTGGTTCTGTGCGGTGGTTGCGTTGACTGGAGGCCTAGGCGCAATAATAATGTTTAATATTTTGTGATTTTAATTCGCGGATCAATTTGGTTTAAGTAAAATTCACTAGCGATCATGCAGTATCTCGAGAGCTACTCTTGATCTCTGCATCTCTCTCGAATACAATTTGCTCGGATGGTGGCTGAATTTCATTTGCTACCGCGCAGTGCTAAATGAAATGGCCGAGAAAGCCTAACTAATAAGGGTGAGAAAAACATCTCCTTTATTAGATTGGAAAACCAATAGCGTTTCCCCATTAAACTTATCTATTATATAATTCAAAATAATTAAAATAAATAATAAATGATAAAAATACAGTAAAAGATACCTTTTCAATTGCTTTTGACAGAGGATATGACGTAGATGAATCATAGGTATACGGGTTAAATTTATTTAACATAAAAAAAATATATCTAGACAATAATAAAATTTGGATTAACTTAACTAATATGTGACTTAAGATACCCCACATAATAGAAAGTTAAAAAACATACAGCTCCAAGGATAGATTAAAAAAAATTAATTTTTTAAAAAGAAATATCGAAGAAAAAACCCGAGTCAACACAGGTTCATTCTATTAATCCGTCACCCGCAACATGAGATCGTAATAAAAAAATATTAATTTTTAAAAAATAACCTAGAAATAAATAAATAAATAAAACATTGAAAAAAACTAAATCAACCAATGTTAACTTGACTAACCTGTGACTTGGAATAACCTCAAAAAAAAAAAAAAAGTGGAAAAAATCAAAAAGTTTAAGACTCAATAGCCTAATGTTAAAGGATACAACTAAAAAAATAATTGAAAAAAAAATCCGAGTCAACCTGAGTTAAGTTAACTACTTGTGACTTGAGATAACCCAATAAAAAAAAAAATAAAAAATCAGAAAGCTTAGTGCCTAATAGTTTAATGTCAAATGATAAAATTAAAAAAATATAATTTAAAAAATATCTAAAAAAATATATTATAATTAAATAGGATTAATATTTGAAATTAGTGACTTGGGTCATGAGACTGCTTTGTAAAAGATATAAAAAAATATGAACAAAATTATCAATCATCAAAAATTGAAAAAGAAAATAAATAGCAATCAAAACAATAAGGACTTGATTTAGTATAAAAACTAATGAAATAAAATAATGATGAATTAAATAAAAAAATAAATTAAATCAAGAAAAAAAATAAAAAAAAAAGCAATTAAAAAAATAATGGGGATCAAAATTATATAAAAAATAAATAAAATAAAACACTGACATTTGTTTCAGAGACACGGGTTATAATGAAAAACTTTCGTAACTTTCTCATGTTTATCTACATTGTAGAAATCTGGTCAATAGAATTCATTTTATGGTCAAACAAAAACATAAGTTTTAGATAGATATATAGAAGTGTTTTTTAGTTTAAAAAATTTAAAAACATTTTTCATAAAGGATCTAAAAACTAAAGTAATGTAATACTTCATTATTCTTATACATATATATAAAAAATAATATATTAATAAATAATTTAAAATATAATATTATTAGAAAATAATACATTACTAATATATTTATATAGAAAATAATATATTAGGATATATTAATATACAATATTAAAATATATTAATTTGATATATTAGTTCATATAATACTTTAATTTAGATAATATTGTTAGAAAATATATTTGAATACAAAATATGTTATATTATATAATAATCATACATTTTAAATCATATAAATTTCATTATAAAATTAAGATACGATAGAAAAGAAATTTATTTTCAATTTTCTTCAAACACCAAAAAATAGTTATATGTCTATAATAATATATGTATAGGTATATTTTATAAAATTAACTATGTATAAATATATTATATAGTAAATTTTTTTTTCTACCATCACACTTTTCATATCTCATTTTTTTTCTTGTAAATGAGAAAATAATTACATTTAATGTTCTATATATATTAGATAAACCTAAAAAAATTAAAATATTAACAAGTGATTTTTAATTAGTTTATTTTTCATGGTATAACCAAATATTGAAAAATATTTTTCAATTTATTTTTCATGACATTGCAAAAAATAATATTCACTTTTTTTAAAAATATTTTCTATGAAAATTACTTTTTTTAAAAAATATTTTTCAATAAACAAACAAGTCCTAAAAATATATTTTATCCAACAAACACAAACTCATTAAAATCACACGAAAAAATGATATTTTTTCAATTCAAAAACACTTTCAAAGACAATAAAAATGCATCACCAAAAAAACGCCACCTCTTTCTCTCACCATGACAAGAACATGACGATAATTAATAAAGTAAACCTGAATGTTGGATTCAAAATGAAGCAATAATGTTTTTCCTCTTTTTTACAACCGAAGGCTTCACCAAATCAAGTTCAGTGCATAATAAAGCAAACCCTGCAGGTTGGATTCAAAATCATTGCTATCACTTCTTAGATTTACTCATATATCCTACGAAACCACTGCCGGGACCCTTTCCCGTTCCGGTTGACTCTCTTGAACTCTTAATTTGTTTATGAATATGTCTCTTACGCCTCGACCAACTTTCAGATCGAGAGAGAACTGTTATGATAAATATTCCAACTAAATTACCCGAGAGGGTGAAATTAAGGCACAACGAAGATTGGCAAGAAACCTTAGATTTAATGCTCACGCATATCTGTAGATGTTGGATGCATTGATCATGAGATTTTGCGAGTGCAATGCCCTAATTAATTAAATAGACAGTATTAAGCAATCAAAGGACTAGCTGATGATCAAATAATTAAACATAGGAAACTAAATTATTTTTCACTAATTATTTTTTTCTTCATATATAGTTTACATTCCTTTATATATCACACACACACACACACACACACACACCAATATTCTTCACTAGGTCATGACCATATCGAGACTTGCATTATATTAAATTACGTCACCGAGAAATACCATTACCAAGTAAAGAACAAATTTTAAGGCTTTGATATGTTATTTTCCTCACTTTGACACATGCTAAGACATAATTAAGCATAAACCTATCAGTTTCAGTGGTTTATGTAATTAGATGGAGCTTTATTTCTTGGAGTAACAAGAAACTAAAAGATTCGTCAAACGTTTTACAGAAAGAAATTAATTAGAGAAATTGACTCCTTCCCCATGATTAATCATCCACTTCATACTGAAATTTTTCATAAAACCCTTCATTTCTACACCATAATTTCACAGAGGAAGAAACAATAAATATGAAGAGTTACGGAAACGTTACTGGAATGAAAGATGCATGGCTAACTCTAGCTGCAGGTCTTGAGAAGGTAAGGAGAAGCACTATGGCCTGCAAGCTTCAATTTTTTGTAAAGAAGGTTAAAAATTTTGCGTTTAATGCTTCCTCTGACTGGCGGCAAAAGGATTCTCTTCTTGTCATTCCTTCTGGCAACTACTGCTCTTTGGGATAGATTTGTTAGTCCCATGATCTCAGATATTAATATCCTTCTGTCCATTTCGAGGGAAGGAGGGGGAGGGAGAGGGAGAGAGTTTGCATGAGTTATTTATTTAGTTATCTCAAGGCCCTGTGTGGCAATATGGTACACATGCTAGCTAGGGTAGGAACCTTCCTCCCTCTTTCACACTTTAACTTCATAAACAGTTCAGATACATAGCTGCCAAAACACTTTTTTGTTGTCACAGTAGGTGATTGTTATTTGGTACGGATGATGTGTCTAAGGCTACAAACGAAGCTTGAGTGTGCATGATTCTCAAATTGGAAGATGTGTCGCGCGGTCGTTAATTAGTATGGTCTCAGGCAGACGGTACGTACGTAGTGCACTTCTCAAACCCAAGAACAAATTCGATATTTAGGACCACATCAATCCGCAATATGCATGGTTTGGATGAGCAACGAAATTTCATAAAAATTCTAGCTACCCATAAAAAACATGCAGCTATGAATAAATTAACATTGCTATTAAGCATATATGCATGTGGACTATAAAATAAGAGGCAAATTATGTGTGTCGGTGTGTGTGTGAGTGAGAGAGAGAGAGAGAGAGAGAGCACTCTTCTTGTAGTAGACAGCTATGTAAGTACTCAAGTCCAGGGTTCACGCATACATATACAGGAATGGAGATGGAGTTTAATTAATTCAAAGACTATAGTACTGTACTGGAAACAAATTACTGATATAAAAGGATTAATTGAGAATTAATTGGTGGGAGGAGATGGGAAGTTTGCTAATCCTTTTCTCGAACGGAATAGCACAAGTTTCAAGGCACATGTCACCAAGCCAAAACCAAACTTGTTTGGAAAGGAACTCAGAGGGCGAATGCATATATCATGCGTCATGCTTCCATCATAATGAGTAGCTAGAACCCTCTCCAGAATATTTGCAAAGAAGATGACGACTTATTCCTCTTGCTGTAACTTTCAGAGCTTGGAAGAGACTGCTAAAAATCCCACGCTTGATGCATCCTCTGGCAGGTGGCAGTAGGACCATTCTCTTTATGCCAGTACTCCTCTTCCTAAGCTCTGTATTAATGTTATTGCACTTAATCATCATTTCATTCTCCATGTATCTAATCTATATCCACGTCTCTACGTTTAAACTTTAGATGGGTGCCAAAAGGGGTAAGCGTAAAGGAGATGAACGTGCAGGGGACAAGTGCTGGAGAGTCCGAGGAAGCAGATTTATATATCTTCGTATAATGTCTTATTTGTTGTATGTATGATGTTTTCTGATTATTATTGTAGTATTTAATGAGATATAATTAATTAGTTGGGGGATCTCCATCAACGCGTCCAAGTCATAAATAGTCATCATTTATGATTCCAATTGACGTAGAATTTGTAACAATTTTCATTGATTCTCCCTCGATCTAGCTATTTCCAGCATTGGTTTCATCAAAGTCGTGTGAAGAGGATGTGACTTAAATTGGAACATTCCAATACATGATCACAGATGTGGTATTTTGCCAAGGGGAAAACACCAAAATCGCAGATCTTTTTCTTTCATTCAAATTAATTCCGGTCGTGATCAGCTAAATTATTTGGAAAAGAATTAACCTTGTCTTAATTATAATATAGACAGTCTCAAGACCTTCGCGTGATACACGCAAGAAATACGTGTTGATGGTAATGCAGATAACATATTCTATTTTGTAGGATGTCCATTGTGTCACAGTCTCAGCCGGCGACAAGAGATTTCTGCTATTCCAATATCTATGAGTGTACTTACAATCAAAACAGTTAATTAACAAGAAATTGACTTGATGTTATTTATTATTTAATGTTATTTTGATTACCTCGAGATAATTAAATATATATGGTCGATTGTCTGGGTCCTTGAGAGAATTTTAAGTTTTAGATGGTCTTAACGATCAAACAGTTTGCAATCTCAATCTCTTGCAAGATTTTTCGTGGAAGAACATAAATAGTGAAAGCTAGCCAATGGAATGGGTACAGCTAGTTTGTATTTGAGAGTGTGATAATAATTGTTTTTTAAAATATTTTTTATTTAAAAATATATAAAAATAATATTTTTTTTATTTGTTAAAAATTATTTTTTACATGAACACATCAAAACAATTCAAAAACACAAAAAAAATTTAAACAAAATAAAAATTTTTAAAAATCAAATAACACAATTTCATCCAAAAAAAATAAAAAAGAAGCAAATGACCCCTTATTCATTCAATTTTCTAGGAGTGGATGCCAACATTATCCCCTTCATTCATGGCAAGCAAACATATGATCAGACATTCTACATTCAAATATGGCAGTGACTTGCTAACGTTATCCTTGTGATTTAGAGAGTGTTTGAGAGTATAATTTTTAAAGTGTTTTTTATTTTAAAATATATTAAAATAATATTTTTTTTATTTTTAAAAAATTATTTTTGATATCAATATATCAAACGATTTGAAAATACAAAAAAAAGTTAAATTGAAGCTAATTTGTTTTTGAAATTTCATGAAACGCGGTTTGCACCGCATTCCCAAACAGTGTTTTAACCATGACCCACCTTGAAGTGTTCACAAATTCTAAATAAGGCCCGAGTTTTAAGGATTTTTTTCAAATAGCTCCTCAAAGTTTCAAACACCTACCCCCAAGTTCAATGTATATTGGAAAGAATATAGAGCAGCCTCGTCAAATTTATCTTTACCTTTTATTCTGTCACCCTCATTTTATTTTGGTTTTCATTTATATCCTTCATCACATCGTCAGTCCCTAAGGGGCCAAAATATTTAAAGGTCCAAGTAATTCTGAACTATCTATGTTAACAGAGCATGCATCTCCTGCATTGTTATGACAGAGCATGCAGGACCAAGACCTTACTGGGAGAGAGCGATGAGAGAGGACAGAATAGGAGTCCAATTTTAGTGTTTTAATCACGAAGCAACAAAGACTTCAGCCAGCCTTAGCCAAATTAACAAATGTTATGATCAGCAGCACAAGAATATTGTCAATTAATATTTCCAATGAAAGAAATGAGTTACTTGCAAAAGAATCAACTGTCCCTCAAACAATCCTTGTTCTACTGCAATGCAACTTCAACTTTGGTGTCTGTATGTTATGTAAGCAGTGTCCTTTCAACTCTGGCCATGAAAATTCGCCTTTGAGATTACGCTGCTTGTGGAGAGAGCACATCAAAGAAGGAAGGCAAAAAGAGCTTGGAAAATGGACTTTGGTCCTCCCGACTTTCTTGAAATACGTGAATTAGCCTTGCTCGCCACAGAAAAACCTCGATGATCCCGTGGTCGCCCCTGATAAGTCGATCGGTAAATTATCACTTTCACTTGCATGTACAATTCAAGTACAATCTATAATTTCCAATAATAATAATAATAATAATAATAAAATAGTCTGGATTAGATCAAATGCGTTTTTTAGAGTTTCGGTGCTACTTGAGGGGATTGTTGTTCGTAAAAGGTCATGCTAGTAAGGGCATTTCTCGTTTTCAAGCAGAATGAGGCTAATATTAATTGGTCATTGATGTAAAACTGCTCCTGCCTGCAGCATGTGTGCAGCCCATGGGTGGCTAGTTTAATTAGATTTTACCTGAGCAGCATCCTTCAATGGCCCCCAACACTCCAATCGGTTGTACTTGGGTAATCTAGAATGGAAATATACCCAACCTAAAGAATCCTTTAGCCCAGGATGTTTTGTGAAAAGTGCCGCATCTCCATCTAACACAGCTTCAAGTACCTGTCTTGAACATTCCTTAGAAATGGTGGAGAAGACTAGTGTATGCAATAGCCCAAAGATTTGTCCAAATAATTCTGAAATCCACAAGGAATTGAACAAGAGAACACTTACTAAAGGCATTTCCTTTGAGAATATGTGGTATCTGAACTCAGCGGCAAGGTCTAACAAGAGATTGGGACCGCTCACATAGCAATGGGCATGCAGAGCCAATTGTCCTTCTAGTTTCTTCCATTCAACAACCACATCATCCTTGCTATACCAACCTCTTGGCTGAATATACACGATGGGCAGCCCACAATCACCGCCAGTTAGATAGTCAAACTAAGTGGGCAATTTCATTTTCTTACACAAGAGTTCCAAACACAATTTTTCTAGTCCAAAAAAAAGGAAAGGAAAATCATATGAACCCACCTGATCTAGGTTGATGACATTGGAGATGATTAAGGTTAGGTCTGCTGTGAAGTCACAATGAGACAGGATATAGGTTCGAGGGATGATCGCAGAGTATTGATTCATCTCTTCGCCCATCAAGACAACTTTCAGCTTTGAAGCTTCAAATTTTGCTGGAGGAACCAAAAGTCTAACTGCCTGATGACACCAAATAGGCAGTTAGTCAACACCAATGATTGGTAGAACGAGCCATTGTAACCTCTAGCAAAAGAAATCTTGCCTTGGAAACAGAAAATGAAAACATGACTTGAAATGAAGTAACTGTTGTATAGACTCAATCTAAGTAGACCAAACCAATCAGATTATTTCGGCTCATTGCACTAATCAGTGGTAAGAAGAGGGGCTAGCTGCTTCACTTGGCAATCTGACCAGTCTAGATCTGCTCGTGACAATGTTTCCTTCGAAATGAATTGAAAACTGTAAATTTTAAAGTACTTGATTTGCTCGTCCATCATCAGAGTGAGACAGAACTGAATGGCTCTTCTTGGCGGGGAACAAGTGGATCATTTTTCTTACACAAGTGAATTCACGAGATGAAGAAAAGGCGAAATCATGAAAATCTAGCCAGTAATGCCAGTATATCTAAACGAATTATACATAATATGACAACGCCACTACACATACTGCACATAGACCTAGTGAAGAGACGGAGGAAAGGAGAATACCTCGGAGACCAATGTGTAGGCAAGGCGGAGCCCGAAATTTTTTTTATCCTAGGTTATTAAATAAATATATAAATATTTTTTAAGATTGATTATTAATTCATGTACATGAATTTTTAAAGTTAACAATAAAGTTTTAATTCAAATACACTACCCAAAATATTAAAAAATAAATTTAAAAGTACATAAAATTAAAGCGAAAGTAAAAATAAACTCACTATTAAAGTTACATCCTTTGATGTTTTGTGGAATATAATTCATCTATAATCGAATCTGAATCGATATTGTAACAACCCCTCAACCGGGATAAAATAACAATCCCATGTCAACTGAAAAACAAAGTAATTAAATTTTTTCCCTCTTTCATTTCCTCCTTCCTTCACTTGATTCTTCCCTAGATTAGTGTTTTATAAGTTGAACTTTGTAAGTTTACGAGGTTATTCTTTCATTTTTTTTATTTTTTTCCTTGGATTTTTTTTTATATTTTTCCCTTACTTTTTTCTATTTCTCTCTCACCTTTTTATTTTTTTTATTTTTTTATTCTGCTTCTGCCCAGTCGAAAACATATAAAAGAAAGGAGGAGCTGATTTGTTTTATTTTTTAATGGCAAATAACCATTTTACTCTTAATGAGTCATTTTGCTTTTATTTGACGGTTCTTTTTTTTTAGCACTACCAAGCTCTGTTCATTCTAAAATTTTAACCAGATTTTATTCAATATATTTTAAGATCCCTCGTAAAATTTCAGCTCGATCTGATGGTTGGATTGAAAATTACGTCTAATAACGTAAAACTGGTCAAATTATGATTTTTCATCAAATTTCTAAATTTCTCCAAAAATTCTGAAATTTTAACCTAAGCTAAAGCATAATATTAAAAGGCTCCACGTAAATTTTTAGAATTTTTTGATAATTTAATTGAAAATTATAAATTTTTTTTACATAAAACTAGTCAAAAAATATTGATAAAATCTTAACCTGGGCTAAAGCCCATCCCAGCCTTTGCCATACCTCCGCCTGTGGTTATAGGAAGCCCCGCTGTTGCCAATGGAGGAAAGAACAGTGGGTTTGGTCCCTTTAGATGATAGCTTGGTGCTGTTGTTGATGGAGAAACATCGCATGTGTGGTGATGGTGAGAAGGCGTAGTGAGCACAATGACAGGCCATGGGACATGCATAACAAGTTCTTTCTTTTCTTCATCTTTCACTTCTCACCATTGTCTTCTCTCCAAACTGAGCTTGAAAGAGCGAAAAGGATAGAGAGACTAGTTTTGGTCATGTGGACTGGGATTCTCAGACCCCACGTCCAGAAATCTTTATCAAGCTATGCTTGAACTCAATACTTCTCGAAATAAATAAAAAAAATGCTAGTAATTGGAATCTTTTTGGTGAACTGTAATTGGTGGTGGTATAGGGACTTCACAATTAAAAAGAAACGGTGATCGGTGATGGAATGGGATGTGGTGACAAGTCAGCATCACTGATTGAACATTTGAGTAGTTTTGTGGTAATGCTATAACGTTGCATCAAAAGCCCTGTTTGTAATTTTGCTGTAAATAGAGGTTGAGGAAATTATTTATTTATTTATTTAAAATTAATATTTATTTTTTTTTATATTTTTGATATATTAATATTAAAAATAATTTTTTAAAAATACAAAAATATTATTTTGATATATTTTTAAATAAAATATAATTTAAAAAACATCCATTATTATATGAACACTGTTTACACGCTTCTTTACTTGATAAGTCATACCCAACGACCTAACATATGGCCACGCTCTCAAACCTGAATTTTCTCTTTTAGCCCATTGGGCTTAACATGAATTTTATTGATCTTTCCAGTTCAGCCCATTGTCTATTAGCCAGGTAACAGCCTACAGAATTTAAGGCCTTTTTTCGTCACACGTGCAGAAGCAGAAGCTTTCGTATACTTCGAACCTGAGTCCAGAAAAATTAAAGCCCAAATCCAGAGTGAAAAGATCAAGATATAAAAAATAAAACGACACGCCACAGGGCCGCAGTAGTCTTTTTGTTTTGGGCCTAAACCCAACAAACTAAAAAATACATAGAACTCGTACGGGTAGTGCTACCCTACTACCATCAGGCATCAGCTACTGATGGAGCCCTTTCTTGCCGCTCGAAAGTCTTTCTTTCATTCTTTCTTTTCCGATGTCTGAATTCATAATTACGCAGGTCTGAATTTCCTTGCTCATTTAAAATATTTTTCACTGGATTCTCGTAACAAATCGCTCGAAGGAAAAAAAATCAGGAAATAAAGATTTAAGAGAACCAATGATATCCTTTTCTTCTCGTGGAAAATAAGCTATTTAAATATATTAATAAACATCGTTTTTTAAGGCAAAAGCGACGGTTTTCTTTTCAAGGATTAAATTGTTTTTTCCTTTTTTTTTTTTTTTATTTTAAGAGAGGAGACCGAGTGTTTCATTTTTCAAAAAAGTAAAGGGGAAACTTTATATTCTTGGAGGGCCAAGCACATGCAAGCAAGAAATTTTCAGCAACGAACGAATTGTTTAACATTTTCCAGGGGATCAAATTGAAACACTTCAGAAAAGGAACCGAATATTTAAATATTATCAAGGTGGAGGACAAGAGAACTTTGACTCTGTTGTCTTTTTTTTTTTTTCCGAGTGGTTGGATATGGTTATTTTTTAAAGATATTTCATTTAAAAATATATTAAAATAATTTTTTTATTTTTAATATTAACCCATCAAAATATTTTAAAAACACTAAAAATATATTAATTTAAAATAAAAATAAATAAATTTTAAATTTTTTAAAATACAAAAACAATTTTTTAATCAGTCCTTCTCCGAGGTTGAATATCTTATCTTGCTCGAGCTAACCCCTTAAAATTAAATAATAATGAGTTAAAAAATTTTAAAAACAATTATCACGCGTTAAGATTTTAAAAAATTAGTCAACTAAACCCAACCAATATACTCTATAGTCAACTTGATATAACTACTCTCTTTCTTTCTGTCTTTTCATTATTTTTTTCTGTCTTGTCGCTTAGCCTCTCTCGTTCCTTCATCTCCTTATCAACCCGTATGCCTCAACGTAAGCATCAATTCCTTCCTCTCATCTTATAAATAAAAACCTCAACTTGATTTTAAGAAACCTCCACCATGCTCCTGTCAGTTCAACCTAAGAAAAAAATAATTGAAAACCCTGTAAACTCTCTCTCAGGTCAACTATGTCCCTCTCCCCCTTCCGATTTTTGATTTTGACACAGCATCTGATCACCTTGTTATTTCTCTTTTGAATCTCTGTGCTGTTTTTCTTTGTTATAACTTTCTTTGATATTCGATTGCCGATTTTAAGCTCAGTTTTTTTGTGGTTTCGCTTTATTTTTTCACTCATTGTTTCTTGTAATTAGTTATTATTAATTTTTTTTTTAGTTTTTATTATTAAGTAATTATTATAAAATTAGGTTTATACATATACATGACAGCTTTTTGGCTGCTGAGACGTGTCGTTGGAGGTGCTGTTCTACCGTGCGCTATTACTACTTCTTGTTGCTTTCAAGTAGTTGATTTTGGTTGTTGATAGGAAAAAGATATTTAATTCAATGTCATGTTTATAACTTATTATATTGAGTTTTTGTTGTTGTTAAGAATTTAATTTGTTATTATATATTTTTTGTTTTGCAATTAATTCTTTTATTTTATTTAATTGATTTAGTGATATATTAAATCTGAATTATGTGTTAAAGCTTATAATATGCTTGAACTAATTTATTGAGCTAAAATCTTAGTTCTAATTACCCACTCATTAATATCTAACCATAAAAAACTTAGCTCAAAATAACATATTTAACCGTTTAGGTTTAAAAATAAATAAATAAATAAATAGAATTTATTATTTATAAAATATCAGAAATTAAATTGAAAAAATACTCAATATACTACCCATTTATATCCACTTATCCATGAATGCCACTGGTTCATCCACCTTGTTTTTTTCAAATCCTAATTTCTTTGTTGATGTTAATAATTTATAACAGCCCTCAAAAATTTTATTTTCTGAACCTGAAAAAAAAAAAAAAAACACTATGCTTAAAAATCTCTGTTTTCTCGTTTTCTTTTTCTTGACAGAATAAAGAGGAGAACCAAAAGGCTATTGCTTTGCTGTTTCTGGGTTTTCGATTCAGATCCAAGCAAATGGTATACTCTTTTAAGTAAAGAAGAAAGGTAACTGTATCTAAACTCTTTTCTCACTCTCAGTTCCCACTTTCACTTGTTGCAAAACACAATTCCAAAGCTTCTTCTTTAAACTCCTACAATGTTGTTCTAAAAAGACATGATCGAAGCCTTTACAAGATTCAACATTTTATTGTATGCTATTAATCTCTTCACTTTCTGAACGTTGATTTACTTTTAAGCTGAGTTGTGATCTTACCTCTTACTGTTCCTGATTTAGTTCAAGACCACCGCTTGTTTTTCTGTGTGGTAGATAAGTTTGCCTATATGCTTTGACTATGGCATTTATTAGTACCTGCGATCAATCAAGTGTCTGAGATTGTTTACTCGTTTGATTCTTCTTCATATAATACTTCTAAGTTTCTTATTGAACTTACATTGCAAGAACAAAAATCTCGACTCCTAGTTCTCATTCTTTAATCCAGCTACAAAAAGGTCTTCTTTTTCTAAAAAATCTACCCTTCTTTCTGTCTTTTATTTCTCCAAAAAGCTGTTACTTTATGAGAATTATGTATATGTTTCACACCATGGGTGATTTCTATTGAGATTTTATTCCTGGCACTTTTTACTCTTGATGTTGGTCTTTATTCATTGTTTTCCTTGAAAGTTCTGATATGGTTGTGACCTGTGACTCTTTTGGCTGTTTAAATATCCTTAGCGATAGGTGTTATAATGTATAATTTGGAAAATTAGATTAAAGGAATGCATAAAAGGGATAAAAGAATACTCTCGTTGTCACTCCACTGGGTCATGAAAAAGTTCTTGTTTTTAACAGTATTAAAGCAGGCAAAGTGTTTTAAATAAAGTCGAAAAAGAATATTAAAAGAGAATGAAACTGAAGATATAATTTGAACCCACAAAGGATAAGTTTTTTCATTGATTGAAGTTAAAAGGGGAAGCGAACGTGAGCCGTGAAGTATGATCTCTAAGAGAAGAAGACTAGTCCACCCTGAGATTAAGATAACATGTGCTTGATCATAAGATTTCAAAATATGTTAAAAAAGGATTGTTGTTGCGTCAGTTTCTTACTTTATATTTACTCTTCTGTGATTGTTCCCCATTAGTTTTTTCATGATAGATTATTAAATTTTAATTTTCATTTAAGTTGAAGGGTTTGTATTCTAGCTGATTATTTTTCCTTCCAGATTTGCATAACAAGCAACATCATACTAAAGAAAGCATGCCTATGGGAAAATATTCCCGTGTTGATGGGAGGAAGTCATCCAATTACTGTTCGACAACCACTGTGGTTGTGTTTGTTGCTTTGTGTTTAGTTGGGGCTTGGATGTTTATCTCATCATCTTTTCCAGTTCAAAACTCAGACCCATCATCCCAAGAGAATGTGAAACGAGTGGCTGGTGAAAATATTTCTAAGCATTTTGAAGACAGTTCTGGTGATTTACCGGAGGATGCAACAAAAGAAGATGGCAATGCTGTTGATTCTCAAAGTGATAGCCAATCTGATGTCCATGATGACCCAAAGGTGACTGAAAAAGAGAGTGAAAGTACTGTTGAGGATAACAAAGATGAGAACAGGGATGAGAAGGCTAAGTCTAAGAATGTGGTTGAAGAAAACCAGGATGGGAAGACTGTTTCTGAAGAGGAACGAAAGATGGAGACTGAAAATAATGAGGATGGAAAAACAGAGGATAGAGAGTTGAATTCAGGTGATAAAGAATCAAATTCAGAAGCTGGAGAGACCCAAGCTCAAGGCAATGAAGCAAATGAAAGCGATCAAACAGAATCAGAGGAGAGCTCAGGTGAAAATAAATCCAAGTCAGATGATGGGGAGAAGAACCCAGACTCAGGGGAGAATGCAAATGAAAATAACCAGGAAGGTGCTATTGAGAATAACGTGGATAGTCAAGAGAATGATCAAACTTCCATTGAGATTTTACCTGCTGGCACACAGTCAGAACTTCTAAATGAAACCAATACTCAAAATGGGGCTTGGTCGACTCAAGTGGTGGAGTCACAGAATGAGAAGATATCTCAACAATCTTCAATAGCTAAGGATCAATATGGTCATGGATGGAAACTTTGTAATGTCACTGCTGGACCAGCCTATGTTCCTTGCCTTGATAATTGGTACGTTATAAGAAGGCTTCCAAGCACAAAGCACTATGAACATCGAGAGAGGCACTGTCCTCAAGAAGCTCCCACTTGTTTGGTACCCATACCTGAAGGATATAGACGCTCAGTTAAGTGGCCTAAAAGCAGGGAAAAGGTAAACACTGATCCACCTAATCAATGAAAAAACCTTTCCTGTTTATAGGCTGAACTTCTTCTTTTTGCGCACATGGCAGATATGGTTCTATAATGTCCCTAACACCAAGCTTGCCGAGGTTAAGGGGCATCAGAATTGGGTTAAAGTTACTGGTGAATATCTTACTTTTCCAGGTGGTGGAACTCAGTTCAAGCATGGTGCTCTTCATTATATTGATTTCATTCAGGATGTGAGTTTCTTTATCGCACCTGTTTTCTGCATTTCCTGTCCTTTATTTTGTAGAATCATAATTCAACAGATTGAACATGAGACACTATTTCTTTGAACTAGATTGATTGTGTGCAAATATGTTTGTGTACACTGAAGAGTATGATGTGATAGTTTTTTTCTATGAATGATGCAGTCTCATCCTGATATTGCATGGGGAAAAAGAAGCCGAGTGATATTGGATGTTGGGTGTGGGGTGGCAAGCTTTGGAGGTTATCTTTTGGAAAAAGATGTTCTTGCAATGTCATTTGCTCCCAAGGATGAACATGAAGCCCAGGTTCAATTTGCACTTGAAAGGGGTATCCCTGCGATGTTGGCTGTTATGGGCACGAAGAGATTACCCTTTCCTAGTTCTGTTTTTGATCTTGTTCATTGTGCACGCTGCAGGGTTCCTTGGCACATTGAAGGTAATGTCTGTGTCTATTATACTCTAGCAAAAAATTTCTGTCGGTTTGTTTTTTTGGTTCAGAGAGATATTTTGAGTCTTCTTGCAGGTGGTAAACTTCTTTTGGAGCTGAATCGGGTGTTGAGGCCTGGTGGTTACTTTGTCTGGTCTGCCACCCCAGTTTATCGAAAGCGCCCAGAAGATGTGGGCATTTGGAAAGGTAGAATATTTTCTAACGCATGCATTCCTTCCAAGAGGATAGTACTATGGGTTGTCTTCATATTACTTTTCTTTCTTTCTTTCTTTCTTTCTTCTATGCAGCAATGTCCAAACTAACAAAGTCAATGTGCTGGGATCTGGTGGTGATTAAAACGGACACGCTAAATGGTGTTGGTGCAGCAATATATAGAAAGCCAACTTCCAATGACTGCTATAATAATAGACCGCAAAATGAGCCTCCACTGTGCAAAGAATCTGATGATCCAAATGCAGCGTGGTACTTTCATTTGTCCCATGGAATTAGAATCACCTTTTGTTCTTCCACAATTACCCCTTCCCGAGTTTTCATCATAGCTTGGGTAGAAAATGTTTATAAACTAAAACTAAATATGGAAAAATCAGAACTAATTGAAGCGATGTAAAAATGCTGCTACTTTTATTATAAGCTCTAAATAGAGGAATGGCTGTTTGTCTTCAGGAATGTCCTGCTCGAGGCATGTATGCATAAAGTGCCTGTAGATGCGTCAGTGCGTGGGTCTCGTTGGCCTGAGCAATGGCCAAAACGGCTGGAGAAACCACCATACTGGTTGAATTCTCAGGTTGGAGTTTATGGTAAAGCTGCTGCAGAGGATTTTGCTGCTGACTATAAACATTGGAAAAATGTTGTCTCCCAGTCTTATTTGAATGGGATAGGAATCAACTGGTCTTCTGTGAGAAATATCATGGACATGAGAGCTGTATATGGAGGGTAAGCAATTTAACAATTTTATTTTATACTATAGATGGCTAAGCATACTTGTGTTTATCATTCACAATAGAGACACTTTCTCTTTCTGTGTGCTATCCAATTCAAAATGTGCTTTTTTTGATAGATCTGATTGGGGTGTAGATGAACCCATAAAATCAAAGATAAGATTTTGGTGTGTTAAGCTTAAGCTGCATTCTTTTGATTTGTTCTGCTGGGTAAAGGAGTGTTTCATGTATTTTGGTTTATCCTTTTGTGTTCATGTGCTGGCATGTCATTCGACTTAATGATTGATGGGGGTTTCCCCTCAGTAGCTCATGGTCATCATGGTTGCTATGTTTCCATTTTCCATGATTAAGATGCATATAGCCTTGTGCTGCCATGGCTCTTTTATTTTCTTATGCTTTTCTGTAATTGTTTTAGGTTTGCTGCGGCACTGAAAGACTTGAAAGTTTGGGTTATGAATATAGTCCCAATTGACTCTGCAGACACGCTTCCAATGATCTATGAGCGTGGTTTGTTTGGAATGTATCATGATTGGTGTGAATCATTCAATACCTATCCTAGAACTTATGATCTTCTCCATGCTGATCATCTCTTCTCCAGTCTAAAAAAGAGGTAGGTTCATCACATTGCCGCTTCCTAAAGAAAGAGATCTAGATAGTTTGTGTGACCTGATTTTCTGTTGTTTTTCTGAACATAGGTGCAACTTAGTGGCAGTAATAGCAGAAGTTGATCGGATCCTGAGGCCAGAAGGAAAGCTGATTGTGCGTGACAATGTTGAAATCATTGGTGAGATTGAGAGCCTGGCCAAATCTCTGAAATGGGAGATCCGGATGATTTACTCAAAAGACAATGAGGGACTGCTTTGTGTTCAAAAGACAACGTGGCGTCCTACGGAATCGGAAACAATAACATCAGCCATCATACAAGCCTGACACGTCAGTTTGTACCTCTCATCTGAGGTTTACCAGGCTGCCTGTATTATGCTTACAGGTATGGTTCTGTTATCTATCGTAGGCATTTGACGGTTAGTATCAATAGCTGTATTTATCCACAAGAAGTTGTAAAATAATAGTTATTCTTTAAATTCTCCTTATTTTCATTAATATTTAATTGTCAATTTAAACAACCCTCTTTAACAAGAGGGATTTTGGCTGCATACTTATCATGGATGTTACTGAGAAATCACAATTTTGCAAATTTGTTATATATATATTGTTCTATGGTGTTTGATATGCTGTTGCTGCTTTTTTCAGTAAATGTGGCTGTACAGTTTTGAGTCTGGCTATTAGAAGATTCTGGGCAAGTAGTCCTCAAACTATTTTAAGAGGTGCGTGTGTTTGTTTAAGAGGTGCACCGCCCGCCGTGCACCTCATGAAAAAGCATGTATTACATGCTTTCCGTGAGGTGGGCCGCGTGGCACCTCTCACAAACAAACACTCAAATAAAAAATTCTCAATTAGTGAATCTCAATTGTCTTCCAAAGATTCTTCTTCTTATTTGGACCCTAAAAGAATTCTCAGCTCTACAATTTTTCCAAGATTATCACAAATCCATTACGAAAGACTTCCAAAATCTATTAAATAGAAGGATTCCTAACTCCTAGATTACAAATTGGAAATGATTCTCTAGAGATTTAATTGAGATATTGATTATAGTTTTGGCACTAAACTGATGTTTGCACGATGTAGTTTGCAGCTGTGAGAGATGTTTTTGTATTGTAAAAATGATTAAAAATTAAAATTCGGTTACTAAATCTTTTAAAAAGATCTTCATTAGGGTTTTGAATTTGGAAAAGCTCAAACAACTCCAAACGGGGATTTAGTTGTAGGTAGACCGTTGGCATGGCTGATCCCTACCGCCTCGTGCCTTCTGAAGCTAGACTAGCAGAAAGGAGAGAGAGTTAGAGAAAAAGAAAAGGACCATAAATTAAAGAAAAAAGAGAGCGACTGGGCTTCTCCATCGGAATCTCTTCGTGTGCAAATATAATAGCATGTTTGATGAAGCACAATAACTGTTACTGGTGCCTGCTACTACAAAAGGATTTCACTTAAATCTCGAGTCCTTTGTCGAGTAGGAAACCATCAAGTACCTCCACAGATTGCGGGAGATTCAAAGTATGATCTGTAAAACTTCAGGGCCATGTGAGACTGACAGGCATTTATTTTCTCAATGTAATTCTTAATAAGAGAAGTTGAGATTTTGGACTGCCAAAACTCTCTTAACATAGAGTGAAGTTAGAACAATTCTCCATACATGTTCTTCAGGATGGTTGCTCCTTCAGCTTGGCGAATAAAAGAAGCTACATAGCTTGGCAAACAGGCGTCAGGAGTGTATTTGTGACAGCTGAGACATTTTAAATGCAGCATAAATTGGCAATACAGCAGACCATGACAGATTTTATCGCAGCATGTTTGGACACTAGACACTCGTTGTATTACATATATATATTCTCAACACACGCACGTACAGTGTTCGTGAAAATGTCCCTTTCTGTCTAATTGCTCAAAATACATTTCAGGACAGGAGTGCCTTGATCACTGGACTTTTAAATTGACATCTTACTGATCATCCATATTTTATATTGCTGGGAGTTAACTTTGTTGGGAAAGCAGTGTACAAAAGTGTCAAGATGCTTCTTTTTGGACTCCTTTTGAAATTTCTTAGTGAATTTTAATTAGTTAGACTTGTTCGGCTCTTGAGTATCTGAAAATTATGAAAAGAGTACTATCCTCTTGATTGCATGATTGAAATTAAAGAACAATTGTAACCCTAGGTCTGTTTAGGTGGGTCTTTTAAAAAATATAGCTGAGGCTATAGCCACTTTCTTAGTAACAACACATGCTTCAGTATCAGGTTTAATATCTTGATATATTTTAATCAGAATTTGCATTCATGAACTAGTATGCACCGATGCTCACCCCAACTAATGAGTGGTCCCTGGTGAATATTAAAATCCCTCAAATTCCTCACTCGTACGCTCAGATTCCTACTCCCTTTTAGACAATGAGAGCAACAGCATGAACTACTTAACAGTTTAGTATTATCAAATTATCCATTGTCTGCCATTGACTCATCTTTCCTCAAACAAACAAGTTGGCATTCTCCTCACATTGCTCAACATGTCTGCTGGCACAAACTCTCTAAAAGCTGCTACTTTGGAATGTTAAAGGAGAGCTCTCAAGACATCTCCTGACGATAGTATTCAACATGTTAGTTTCTTGGAGGCAAAAGTGCTTGCTCTTCACTCTTCTTGCTTTCATTGTTCTTTCATCAGAAGCGTCAAGATTGTCTAAGTCTAACTGGGAACAAATGATGCCCAAGAAACTGCCTGCTCCTTCCTCATCTCCCTCTAAAGGAACCAATTCGGTCTCCAGATCATCACTTACAATGGTGAAAGCAGATAGCAATCTTCCTTCATCGGATGGAAAGGTCTAGCTACAGTTTCAAGAACTCTAATTTCATCTCTCTAACTGTAGTATATGCAGTCTGGAACTTCGCAAGCATATGCAGAGTTTTGTAAATTAGTCTACATGATGATGCTTATTTATATATTTGCTTTAAAGAGAAGCAAACTCTTTTAGATTTTTTCGGCTTGGTCCGCTAAAACATTGTAGAGGTGATTGAGTAGATATATTATCATGAAACGAGTATGAAGTAACGGGCACCGAGCTCGGAGGGAAAGATTCTTTTCAGGAGTTTCGACTTCACAAGTGAGCTTGGTTTTGTTACCAGAGAAGCATGGATCATGTTAATGCAGAGAAATAACTTACTGTAGCAATTTTGTAGATTTTCTTTTGTGTAATTAACATCTCTTGTAATTTGGATGTTCATTCAACATGATCACAACGTGGCAAGTATATCTTGAATTTCTGCGAGCAGATGTATCATTCTTCAAAATAAAGTTCCAACGGACTCCAGAGTTAGTGCTCTCTGTTGTTTCCTATTCATTTGTTTTTATTTCATTTTCTCTCTCGGTCCATTATAGCGTCATTCGCATTAGTCCTCTTAGTTGTCTAATTATCTTTTTTTTGGGACTCATCTGACTGGTATCAGAGGGGACGTCAGCCATAGGAGCCCAGAGCCAGAGACCGAATGTAGATGGCTGTCTTAGAGAGTCTGAAACCATCGCAGTTCAACTTCTCCATGCGAATGAACATTCCAGCCCTGTTTTGGCTAATTCAAACTCTACAGCCTGAAAAGAGTCCAATAACTCATGTTACATAATACCAAAAGTATCTTTTATTATTGTTTATTTTATTTAAAATGATTTACAAAATTGATTGTTTTTTAAATTTTATCTTCTTTTAGTTTTTTATTTGTTTAATTTCTTCTCAATTCTTTTGACTTTATTTGTTTTGCTTCGAATCATTGTCTGAATTAAATTTATTTTTCAACTTTTTCACTTAATATTTGATGTTATTTTATTTTTATGTCAAATTTAATTTTTATGTTTTTAATTACTATGTTAATCACTTTGGTAATTTTTTTAGATTGAAATATTTTTTTTAATTGAAAATTGATATTTTTTTATTGAAACTGAGTCTAGAATTTCATTGGTTACAATTTTGAAAAATTAACTCAAGTTTAAAAGATTTGTTTGGGTTTGTTTGTTTTCTTTTATACTCACGTTTTTTTAATTTAATCATTCATGATTTATTTATTTTTTAAATTTCATCTCTAATTCTTTTATATTTTTTTAATTTAGTTCCAAAGTTAATCTAAATTGAGATATATGAAGACCCAATTAGAAAGAAAATAAAGGAAGGAAAAAGAAAAATATAAATTGTTCAACTATGTTAATTTATTATGGTTGTGTTTATTATATGGATTGTAAATTTTACATGTTAATCCAGATCAGTACAATGTATCGTTATTTTTTCATTTCATTTCATTTTATTTT
Organism: Populus deltoides; assembly: GCA_015852605.2. Lineage (NCBI taxonomy): Eukaryota > Viridiplantae > Streptophyta > Magnoliopsida > Malpighiales > Salicaceae > Populus > Populus deltoides. Next base: position 5,582,971 of record CM027571.2, read on the forward strand.
TTTTATGATTTAATGTTTTAATAATTTATTATTTCACATTTAAGCTAGAACTAGGTAGAGGTTAAATCAGTGGCATGGATTTTTTTTTAATGATATCGCCATTTAAATGAGGTAACTAATTTGCTCTTGGCCCCGTATGTCAAACAAGCCACATTAATTTTTTTATTAATATATATTATGGTTGACTGACTTGATCTAATATAGTGGTCTATTTTTTTTTTAATCATCATTTCAAATATTTTATCAAATGCATAAAAAAATAACAACACATATTTTTTATGTAATAATTAGCTTTTGATCCCTGAAGCGCGGGGACCAAGCCTAATTCATAATAGATGGGGTGCTGTATAGATCAAGAAAAACTTTAGTTTTGAGCTAAAATATTGATACGTGTATTTAATATAATAAATCTAGAATTATATATACTAGAAAATATTAAAAAAAAGCTTTAACACTAACTTAAAGATTGCTTTGGGAAGCTAGGAGGAAGATGTTTTTATAAGATTTTTTATTTTTTTCTAGATTTTTTTGTATTATTATTATTTGATATTTTTTTTGTTATGCCACTAATAAATTCCTTCTTGCAGATCTTTCAGGGGAAAAAAATAAAGGTCAAGCAATAGAGGAGAGTATACCTCTCGACAATTTAAGACATACTTGGTAAAAGAGGAGATCAAACATTAGCCGACAGTTCCCTATACACCACAACAAAATGGTGTCAATTAGAGGAGAAACATAACTTTGTTGAAGATGACAAGATGTTTACTATATGAGAAAAAACTGCCATTAAATTTTTGGACAGAGACGGTGAACACAGCATCATATCTTTTAAATCGAATGGCCTCAAGAGTTTTGGCAGACAAAACTCCCAATGAACTCTGGTATGGTTTTAAACCCAACATTGATCATTTAAAAGTGTTTGGCAGTGTTTATTATGTCCTGAAACCTGGAGTTAAAAGGAGAAAACTTGATCAAAAGACTGATATAGGAATTCTTATAGGCTATAGCACAACATCTAAGGCTTATAAAATTTATGATCTGAATTTTAACAAAGTTGTGATTGCTAGAGATGTAAAAGTTGTAGAAAATACTACATGGAATTGGGAAAATACATCAGGTGAAGGGTCAAAACAGATACAACAAGTTGAGTTAGATGTTGCAGAAAATATTGATGACCAACCAGTAAAGGGGACAAGGTCCTTAACAGATATTTACAGCAGATGCAATGTAGTTGAGGCAGAACCAATAGATGTTGAAGAAGCCATGAATTCTCAAGTCTGGATAGTAGCAATGAAGGAGGAGCTTGCGATGATAGAAAAGAATCAAACATGGACGCTAGTTGACAGACCAGCTCATAAGAAGGTAATTGAAGTGAAATGGATTTTCAAAACAAAATTGAATGCAGATGGTAAGATCAACAAGCATAAAGCAAGACTTGTAGTGAAAGGATATTTACAGGAGGCAAGCATCGACTTCACAGATACATTTGCTCCAGTTTCAAGGTATGAAACAATGAAGCTCCTGCTTGCTCTAGCAGCATAAAACGGTTGGTATATCTTTCAATTGGATGTTAAGTCTGCATTTTTGAATGGTGTTCTAAATGAGGAGATTTATGTTGAACAACCTACCAGTTTTAAAAAATTAAATTCAACAAACAAAGTGTATTTATTGAAGAAGGCATTATATGGACTGAAACAGGCTCCTAGAGCCTGGTACAACATATTGGATAATCATCTTTTAAGCTTAAGATTTGACAGGAGTATGAATGAGGTAACTTTATATGTGAAGCATGTTGATGGACATAAACTAATTGTATAAGTTTATATAGATGATTTGCTAATTACAGGAGACAAGGAGCAGCTTGTAGAGGAGTTTAAAACCAATATGAAAGATACGTTTGAGATGAATGAACTTGGTTTGTTGACATATTTTTTAGGAATGGAAGTAACTCAGTCTGATCAAGGTTACTCTCTGTCAAAAATGTTTTTCCTTGAAAATACTGGACAATTTCGCAATGGCTAATTGCAAGCCAGTCAGCACATTTATGATACAGGGGCAGAAGCTAATGAAGGAGGATGGAGCACCAAAAACTGATGGGAAAGCTTAGAGGAGTCTAGTTGGGAGTCTGCTGTATTTAACAGCCACGCGTCCAGATATTCTATTTGCTATGAATTATCTTTCTAGGTTCATGCAAGATCCAAGTCAAATCCATCTTGTGGCAGCTAAGAGAGTGCTGAGATATCTGAAAAGGACTGCAGGATTTGGCATGCATTTTGTGAAATCCAGCTCAGTCAATCTTGTTGGTTTCTTAGATAGTGACTGGGGTGGAAGTGATGAAGGAATGATGAGCACTTCAGGTTATTGTTTTGCTATGGAAAAGAGTGTGTTCTGTTGGAATTCAAAGAAACAGTCAGTGGTGGCACACTCCACGACAAAGGCTGAATACATAGTTGCATATGTGGCAGCAAAACAATTAATTTGGCTAAGGAAGATGCTAAGTGATCTAGACTACAATCAACAAAATCCCACATAATTGTTCTGTGACAGTACATCAGCTATAGCTATCTCGAAAAATTTTGTCTTTCATGACAGAACCAAGCACATGAAGATCAAATTTCATGTTATCAAGCAGTTTCAGCAAGAAGGGGAACTAGAGCTACATTACTGCACCTCTGAAGAACAGCTAGCAGACTTGTTTACTAAGCCGTTAGCCAAAAACATGTTTGAAGATCTGAGGGGAAGAATTGGAATGTGTAGCTTCGGAACCAAGGAGGAGTGTTGAAGTCTGATACCAAAGCTGGAACAGGATTACTTAGCAGTGATCTACTGCATTGCTATCTATCTGTTAGCTGACAGCATTATCTAGATTAAGATGTTTCTTTCAATCCATTTTTAAGTTTATCTAGGATTAGACTAGCTTATTATACAACTCCTTAGATAAAGGAGATGATAGCTAGTATGTTTCTTTTGTTTTTCATAATTCTGTAATATTTGTTTCCTTCTATAAATAAAACATTGGGAATGACAGTAACCTACTAAGATATTTTTTTGCTCCTTATTCTTTCAATTGTAAAGACTTTGTTCTTTATTTTTTTTTTTTTAGTTCATCAACAATAGTCTGTTATTTATATTTCAGTTTTGTAACATCTTCTTGAGAACACATGTAAGCTTAGGAGCTGTTAATAATCCAAAACTGACTCGTTTTTCCAACATATTCTTTCTTCATTAGATATTACCTCTATATTCAGTCTAAGATTATAAGAGCATTGAAACAGAAAAAAACGAGGGCTAATAACTTCAGCATAATAACGTTTCGCGGCCTGATGAGCTTCACTTTCCTGCTAAAATCTGTTAGTTACCCATGCTCATTGACAAGGACTGCGATTATATGTCTCTGGGAAGGAAATTTTTATTGTCACCCCGATATTTAGACAACCACAAAAAAAGAAATTCGTTAAGGCACAATCATTATTCAATTTTTCTTGTCTAAAAAACAATCTAACGTCGATCATAATAGTTCTTAATAAAGAAATTGATTCCACATTTTTAGGAAAGATCAAGACCACTTTGATGATAATTCAACCCGAACTTATTGGATACCTAAGGCATGCATATTGTCAAGGTAGATCCAAAATCTCATCCAAACTCATCTCAAAATATAATTTTTCTATTATATATATATATATGTAGTAACGAATATCTGAATAGATACCAGATGTATAACCCAATAAATAATAGATAAAGTATGAATATAGCATAAACTCAAACTCTTGAATATCCATTATCATCTCTCTCGAAATTATTGAACATTTGTTATTTTATCTAATCTTAAATAAGATAATTTAAAAACTGAAATGAAGTGCTCAGTTACCTAAATTGAAGGCAAGTTATTGGAACTTTATTGGGAAGCAATGAGTTATATATTAAAACCCAATTTATGCCCATAATCAAATATACTAAATTTGGACCTTAGGTCTAAAGCCACCTTGTCAATTCAAAGATAATAAAATTAAAGTTTAAAAACCATTAAAAGAATCCAAAATAATGAGGACATGAGCTCTATGTCCATGTGCATCTATCACATCATGTATTTAAAAACAAAGGAAAGTAAAAAATCAAACGCAAAATCTGACCTTTTTTTCCTTGAACCCATTCTCCAGTCTCCACCCATAAGTACGACTTTCCTTTCAACAAGAGGTACCTGTCTTGTCCAAGAAGCAAAACCATAGCGATAGAACCAAAAGCACAAAACACAACAACATCATCAAAAAGCACACGCCTTCCATTCTTTCTTTTTAAAGCCATAGTAGAGTAGATTCAGATTTTATACAAAGACGTTATAAAACCCGAATACGGCACCATAAATATGATGTTTAGTGGTGGAGGGGAAGGAGATGGGCTAGGGCGAATATAAGCTAGTTTAATCCTAGATAAACTTAAAAATAAATCGAAAGAAACATTTTAATCTAATCTAGATAATGTTGTTAGCTAGCAAATAGATAACAATGCAGTAGATCACTGCTAAGTAATCTTGTTCCAGCTTTGATACCAGACTTCAACAGAAGAAAGGAATATGATAGCGTGTTGCCTGTTTAGAATATGCTTTTTTCAGTGGTAAAATGGTATACACCAGAATGTGTGCCCAGCAATTTTTTTGCTTTCAGAAGGAGATCACCGGGAATATTACATTGCAAAATGGAGATAGGATAAAGAGTTTCAATGCGGGTTGAATACTGGACATACTGTCAGAAATTCTTCGTCTTTTAAAATTACATGACCACTATAACAAAAACAGAACTGGACTGAAATATAGAAAAGAAAAGCATTGCCATGGCGCAAGCTATTATTCAAAGCAAACTATCAAGCGAAGCTGTGACACTAGAATAAAATGTTCATCTGCCATCTCCTTGTGATTGCATTAAATATAAACTGTGATATCCAGCACTTGTACCAGCCATTTCCTCAGAACGAACAGTTTCCACTGATTCACCAAGCAAGTACTCTGTCTCTTCTACATATAATTCGTCATTAGTCCAAGGATGTTTTGCAGATGTTCTTAGCCCCTCTAATTCCATTGCTACCTTCTTCATGTTAGGTCTTTCCTCTCCTTTTACTCTTAAGCACTTCTTTGCAATGTTGGCAACTTCCTTAAGCTGCCTAATATTATCCTGGTTCACCATGCAATCCTGAAGAATATGGACCAGGCGATCTTCTTTCAGTGCACAAAGAAAATACGCTGATAAATTCCTCTCCCCCTCAGGCCTATCGAAGGAAATTGCCTTCATCCCAGTTAGTAGTTCCACAAGAACCACTCCAAAACTGTAAACATCACTTTTGTCCGTCAGCTGGCTTGTGTGAAAGTACTCAGGGTCTAAGTATCCTAGAGTACCTTGCACCATCGTTGACAATTCATCTTGATCCAACGGAATTAACCTAGAAGTGCCAAAATCTGACACTTTTACCGTGTAACTGTTGTCCAGGAGTATGTTTGTAGACTTGACATCCCTATGAATGATTGGCACAGAAGCTGCGGAATGCAAATATGATAGAACACCTGCAGTTTCAGAAGCTATCTTTAAACGCATTTCCCAGGTGAAGGCCGACACTTTACTCTTGTCGTGAATGTGGTCATAGAGGGTGCCATTTGCAACATATTCATAAACTAGTAATGGGACTTCCGTCTCCAAGCAACATCCTAGAAGCTTCACCACATTCCTGTGATTGATTTGGTAAAGAACAACCACCTCATTGATAAACTGCTCGATTTGGCTATGATCGATTGTTTTGGACTTCTTGATTGCAACAGTCCTTCCATCTGTTAAAGTTCCCTTGTAAACTGTACCAAAACCTCCACGGCCAAGAATTCTACTTTCATGGTACTTGTCAGTGGCTTTCTCGAGTTCTGCAGCTGAAAAGATTTTTGCCGTTTCTGTAACGGGTCCTTCCCTTCTTGATAGCTGCTGCTCCAGCAGTAGACCACCATTTTGCCTAAAGAACTTCTCTTTGAGCTTCATTAGCTTCCATTTACTGTATCCCCAGTACAGCCAAGTAATTCCCATCAACAAAGATGTCAGTCCCGCTCCAATTCCTACATGTACAAGGATGTTGAAACATTAATTTGTAATTAATTATGTACATTGCAGATATGAAAATTCGTCCAAATTGAGCAAGTATACCCGAATGGGGTTAAGATCATAGGGGAAACTATTGCAATTTTTTGCTTCTGTTTAGCGAGTAAACCTTTCGATGTAATAAGAAATATTTGAAATCATGTATAAAAGGTGGAGGGGAAAAATTTCCCATCAAGAAGTTCCGGTTGAAATGATCCCGCGGCAATATAGAATAAATTTAAAAAGAGTACATTTGTAGTGGATTTGACTTTGAAACGTTGTGGGCTTTGAAGTTCCAGAGTTTATATGGATCAAATTAGATTCCTCTCAGTTTTCTTTTCTGAAATACCAAGGGCTGCAAATTTGAGATGAAATAAATCTAGAATAGTGTCCGGATATTTCAAGTCACTTTTGCATCGCCAGCTACTTCAAATTTTATTGATAAATAAATTCTAGCCAAAGCTCTGACATCTGGTCAAGCATTTATCACAAAACTTCTAAACACCTGCATGAATTTCAGTATATACTTTGAAAACGTAAGAATCCTGAAAAGAAAATTAACAAAAATCAACTCTCAATTCCTGCTACAAGAGGCCAGTATGAGTATTAAACTGAGGTCTCTGATGGAGGGAACCAAGTATTAGGATGAACTAGAAGTAGGGACTGTGATATAGTTTTAATAATACAGCCTATCACAGCCTCATCTAAATAACAAGAACTAAAAATTGGCAAATGTATATATCCTATCCAAATTAAAATGAGAAACCAAAAAAACAAACAGTTACCTTTAATGTCACATGAAAGATCTATACACAATAGTATGTACATGAACATCGGGATTGAAAATGAAGAAGATGATATACGAACTTACCGACAGCGACCTGAATCACTGATGATCGATTGCGGATGCAGCGTTCTCCATCTATTCTCCCATCTCCATGGTACCCCTTGGGGCAAGAACATGTATAATTCCCTTCGGTGTCGATGCAATTGTGGCTGCAATTGTGGGCTACTTTTGGATCTGAGCATTCATTAATGTCTGCAGAAGCATCATAAAGAGAAGCCTTTATGTAAAACTATAGTAAATTCTCATAATTTCAAGTAATCCAATCTCGAAAAAATCAGATTAGAGATCTCCTCCAAATCAGTTACAAATAATTTAACTTTCTCTTTATGTAAGTAAAAAAATTATAAAAAAAGGGATAAAATTAAGAAAAAGAAATGCATACTTCGGCAACCATTTGGGAGGTATGGATTTCCTTGATAGCCATCTAAGCATTTGCAAATGTACCCAGACCCATTTTCTGGGTCATAACATTTGCTCTGTCCTTGACATGCATTAGACATCTTGTTCTTTTCCAAGGTTTCGCAGTTATTGCGCCCAATACTCCAATCCACTATAATAGGAACCTTATTTACTTGCTCCAAATCCGACAGGTTACTTGGAAAAAAGCTGAACTGCTTTTCTTCAATCATGAAGGCAAAGCTGCAACGATTGAATTCCCAGATTCCCGTATGATTATCGTAACTAGACAAGCTCACGTCGAAGTACTTAATTCCTTTGGCAAGGGAGGTTTGGCAGCAACCAATTCCGGAGCATGTGTTTGGTACATATTTTTTGTTGCTACATTTGGAAACGCATCCTACCATGTATGTATCACTCTTGTCTTCTCGGATACCTTGCATTACAGCGTAAGTATCACAGCCGATAGCGACGAGCATATTGTCAGTGTCAGAAAAAACGTATGGACCTTGGACGGGTAGGTTTATCCAGGGTCTGTTTCTACTTGTTCGTGCACCTGCCGGATTATAGCAGTCCTTAGCTATATATTGCATGAGGCGTAGCTTCCCATCAAGGGTTATTTCTGTGACATTTAAGTTACCTTCTCCTAAAAACGCTTTTGGAGGATTGAAAGTATGGTTGCAAGTTATGAGGAACTGAGGGTCGTAGTAGCAATCTTCTCCCGTGCCGAATGGATATGGGATACGAACATTCCCACATCTATCTTCTTGGCATCCAGGCTTCGCTATAGGAAGCTCTGTTGCTGCTGTAACTGCTGCTAACAACACTCCTATTATTGTGAACTGTAAGGCCATTCCTCGAATTCTCATGACAGCTACTTTTCTGTTTAATTAGAATGGAGTCGGGTGGTGCAAATCTCACTGTGGCAGCTAGCCTTTTTTATAAAGCAAAGTACCACGATATTGGTCGATGGAAGACCAAATTATTAGGCTTGAATGCCAGTTGGGATATAAGTGACTGAATATCTAAAAGAGCGTGTGGTAGAGGACTTGCAAGCAAGAACTTACTAGAAACGAAGCCTTTTTACTCGACCAAGTCAAGCCCCCTAATTTTGAATATGGAAGTGTCAGTACATTTTTTCCTTGAGAAATCTCATTATAAAATCCCCAAACTTTGAGGTCTATTTCAATTAGGTCCTCGACTTTTCTTATCTCAATTAGAACCTAGACGTAGGAAAGAATTCTCAGCCAGATCCATCATTTGATTTTAGTCAGCAAATTTACTTGCACTTGCTACGTGACAGAGGTTTGTGTATTGGTAGCCGTCTGCCGTAAATCAAACGGCGAGGCAATTGATTTGAAGAAATTGCATGGCAAATAGAGTGCTGAGTGGATGTGCGACCTTCACTTGAGAGGTAACCTTTTAAAGTCAGCTAGATTCCACCTTCACAGTCTAATCCTGTGGGGCCGACTTGTGGATATTACTTGCACTTGCCGTGCCGCAGAGGTTTGTGTACTAGTAGCTGTCCGCCGTTAATCAAACGCTGGTGAAACAACGAATTATCTCACGCATGACACCAACCCCTTTTAAATCAAAATCAAAATTAATTTTTTTTTTAAAAAAAAAAAGTAAAGGGGGAAGGGAGGTTATTTTAGCCCAAAGGAACAATTGTTAATTAGCAATTGAACCTTTGTTAATTTCTCACAAACAAAAATTCTTGCAGAGAAACAATCTATAGCTGAAAGATAGTAGTAATGTAAAGAAAATAATTCTTTTAAAATAAAAAGTTATCATTTCAACTTACTTTTACTTTTCATCCTCTTATATTTAACCATTTTCTAAACAATCAAACTAAATTCTTCATTACAAAATTAAAAACCAACAAGTATTTTTTTTTTAACCATAAAAACCAGGAAAAAAAAAACAGTACGAAACAACCTATCAAGTTCATGTACTAGATCTACATCAACCGAAGCATAAATCCGAGGTTAGCTACTCTTGAATTTGAAGAGACGATGGCGTTTCACGTTCAGGGGCTCTGATTGGTTTTAATTAATAAAATAAAAATAAAAAAATGTAGATGAACTAATCGAAATATTATATTAAGTTTTGTTTTGTGAAAAAATGTCTAATTAACGTTGCGAGGCTAATCTCTCCCTATTTCTCCAATTGACAACAGTTCAAAAAAATGAATTGGCAATATAGCACTACAAATCAACGGCGCAGGCCATTTAAAGAAGGAAAAAAAAAACATCGAGTTCATTGTATAGGGATTAATTCCACGAAAGTATACAGTCCAGGAACTCCGATGATTTTTAACCAATTCATTAAAATAAAAAAATAAATAAAAAGCTCCAGCCGCAATCCAGCAAACATGAAACATCCAATATGTAAGGCAACAAACAGATCCTTTTTTCTTTTATATATATATCTTCTTTTACAATCGATACAGAAATTCTGATCTAGTTGATCATTTTGAAACCAATAAATGAAACTGATTAATAAAAAAACTGAAAAAGAAACCAATTAATAATGGATATCCTCTTGAAGAGAAGAGAAAAACAAACAAAGAAAGTAAAGATTCTTATGAACAGCACAACAATTTAAGGAGGGCATGCACACACAATTTCACAGAAATATAAAACAATCCAAGGAAATGAGAGGGTTGTCGATGTCTTCCATGGGAATAGAGTCGCTATCTTGTTGAGCTAGTGCTTCTTTTACTGCATCTTCATCTATCTTAGAGCTAATACGATGAGTGCAAGTCTCTCCATTCCTCAGACAAGAACTCAATTAGTCTGGGTATTTCATTCTCACGAATGTTTCTGTGATATTAATCTTCAGTCAACATGCTTCAAAATTATAATTAATTTCTCCTGAAAATTTAAATGCGTTTAAGTCTCCTCTCTTTGCAACCCTGGTATGTAAAGATTTTCTTGTCCCTTGCTTTGAATTCGATTAATACAAGACGTCGACAAGGGAGATATAACCAATTTCAAACCCGTTTCATAATTAGCAAGCCTTAATCAAAGGCTTAGAATTCGCCATTGCATAGATTTCAGAAAGAGCAAACGTGGTTTTAATTTTATATAATCTATAATCCTCACCAGGAACTAAAATTAGCTTTTAAAAGTTCATGCATGGCAAAAACCTAAGGAGCCAAAAATAATTGCCCCACCATAGCAATGTGAATGTTATTCCATTCTTCTACCATGTAAAATTGATTTGAAATCTTATATATTTTTATCAACACATATAGTTTATTATAAGTATTGATCTTTTTTATTCATAATTATATTTTTTAATTACTCAATGTCAAATAACATCTATATATTAGTTTTTATATTTAAAAAAAATTATTTGACCTGCAATAAGGCAAGTTGAATAAACATTATAAAACTTTGTTTTTTATTTTTATTAACCTAAATAGCTCTTAATATATATTAATTAAGTGAATAGGGTTAGTTGAATAAACTTAGGTGGTTTGTGAGTCAATCATATGCTCTTATTTAAAATATGGAGATACTGTAGTTCTTTTGCCCCATACCTAGTAGCTACTGAGTAGGCTTCTACAGCCCAATCTCATAATAAGCAAATAGGGTAGACACATCGTAGAAGAAAGGCTAGGAACAGAGAAAGAGCTGGTACTTTCTCTGGGAACTCTCTTCTTATTTAATTTAAGGCTTATGGTTTCCTTGGATGCTCTATGGAGGGATATAAGACTTCTCTATCTCCGTCTTCCTGATTCCTGTTGATTTCATGTCTTGTCGGCATTACCACATTTGGAGTAAGAAAAGTAGGGGAGGTTTTCTTGTTCAAGCTGCGTTGGTCTTCTCTTTAATAGCATAGATAGGTAGAAGATAAAAAAGGAAAAGAATCTGGTTCTAGGAGCCTAGCTGCTACAGTATAGAAGCATCATCTTACTCTTCACCGGC